>PVJC01011101.1:0-42264 GCA_004026665.1 Murina feae
TCACCTGCCTGCAGAGCCCTGCCCCGCCCCACACAGCACCATCTCACACAGCACCACCCTGTCCCACACAGCCTTGGGGAGCTCTACCCCAAAGGAAAGAGGGGGAGGCTTCAGATAGGAGGTCGCAGGAGGAGGGGATAGAAAAGGGCCCACCAAGTTAGACGGGAGGGAGGGAGAGACCCCACAGGACTGGGGACAGAGATGGGCAGGGAAGGAGGGCTGTGCGGAAGTGTTGCTCTTGGTTAAAGTAGAAATCCTGACCCCATTTTACAGACCCCAGAAGAGAGTGTGTGGGGGGAGAGGGAGGAGGGTGAAGATAAAACAGGGTGTGAGGGGACTAGATGGATGATATTTGATTCATGGCTTATTTATTTTTATTAGTATACTAGAGGCCTGGTGCACGAAATTTGTGCACTAGTGGAGGGGGTTCCTCAGCCCAGCCTGCCCCCTCTCACATATTGGTAATCCTCAGGGGGTATCCTACTAACGGCTTAGGCCCGCTCTCTGCTCCCCTTGGGGAGTGGGCCTAAGCCACAGTCTGGCCTCCCTTTGTGGGAGGCAACCAGGCTAATCAGGGGAAGCCACCAGCCCCATCACCCCGCTGCTGCAGCCACTGCCAGTCACCACAGCCACCAAGGTGTTTTCATCAACACGGACTCCAGTCCCTTCACCATGAAGAAATGACAACTTTCTTTAGTCATTTTCAAGATGTGTCTTTCATAGGATATGACATTTCTTTCTTTCTTTTTTATCCTCACCTGAGGATATGTTTCCATTGATTTTTAGAGAATGTGGAAAAGAAGGGAAAACCAGAGAGAAACATCAAAGTGAGAGGAACACTGATTGGTTGCCTCCTGCATATGCCCTGACCTGGGCCCCAGCCAGGGAGGAGCCTGCAACCTAGGTACATGCCCTTGGTCAGAATTGAACCCAGACCCTGCAGTCAGCAAGCTGAGGCATTATGCACTGAGCCAAACCTGCTAGGGCAGGATATGACATTTCTTAGCCCTCCAGCAGTAGACCTTCATTTTTTTTCCTCCAGGAGTGTGGTAGAAAAACCCTAGATCACCTTTAGGGATTCTTATTACCCAAGTTACTAAGAATATTACCAGTGGCATACAGGAAAAGGTGTTTTCTCTGTACTTCACTCCAATCCCAGCTCCATCCCTACCCAGGCCTATAGCCCCTGGCCAAGGCTACAGGCCTAGGAGGAGACCCCCCGACCCCTGCTTTGCAAGCTCCACTGGTGCCCAGACCCTTTCGATATCCCGCCTTGCCCCTGCCCAGGACTTATGCTTGGTTAGGGAACCCTCACACCCCTCTGATCACCGGCTCCTCCCTTGCCCATGCCTGAGGTCTCTGTTCAGGCCTCTGACCTGGGCAGGGGACCCCAGCCCCTTCTGATCACCTGTTCTGCTCCTCGGGCCCCCCAACTCTCCAGCCACCAACCTGGCTAACAGGCCTGACCACTTCAGTGGCAGAGCTGAGCTGGACTGGGCACTGCCATCTTGTGGCTAAGGGGGAAGCTATCTTGTGCCATGGAGGTGGCCATCTTTGTGACAGAGTAACACCTAATTTGTATATTACTCTTTTATTAGATAGAATGTGGTATGGGTGCCTCCATCTTGTGGCTGTAGGGGCAACTGTGTTTGTGACAGAATGATGCCTAATTTGCATATTACTCTTTTATTAGATAGAATGTGGTATAGGCGCCTCCATTTTGTGACCATGGGGGAAACCATCTTGTGACTATGGGCACCACCATCTTGTGTCCATGGGGGTGGCCATCTTGTGGCTATGGGCAACGCCACCTTGTGTCCATGGGGGAAGCCATCTTGTGTCCATGGGGGCAGTCATCTTTGTGACAGAATGATGCCTAATTTGCATATTACTCTTTTATTAGATAGAATGTGGTATGGGCACCTCCATCTTGTGGCTATAGGGGAAGCCATCTTTGTCACAGAGTGACACTTAATTTGCATATTACTCTTTATTAGATAGGATTTTCATTGATTTCAGAGATGATGGCAGAGGGAGAGATAGAAAGATCAATGATGACAGAGAATCAATCTGCTGCCTCCCACACACCCCCTACTGGGGATTGAGCCCACAACCCAGGAATGTGCCCTTGATCAGAATTGAACCCAGGATCCTTCAGTCTGAAGGCTGTTGCTCTATCCACTGAGCCAAACCATCTAGGGCAATCCATGGCCTATTTAAAACCACTGCAGTAGGCTGAACAGGGGTCTTACCACAATGGAGTTACCTGATAATGAGGGTGTCTCTCCTTATTTTGGGGTAATTGGAGCTGCAGCAAAGTAAAGACACACCCATGGAGTCTGCCAAGGGTTTCTATGCACACAATACAATTTATTTCATGTGGCAGCTGAAGAGGGTGAGCAGAGGCTTGGAAGGACATGAGGTCTCCAAGACCAGGGGCTGGAGGGAAAGTGCGTGCTGAGCATTCCACACTGTGAGTTACAATCATATATATATATATATATATATATATATATATATATATATATATATATATAAAGCCTAATATGCTAAGTATCTGACTGAGTGGTCAACTGACTGGTCACTATGATGTGTACTGACCACTAGGGGGAAGATGCTTCAACCAGTAGGTTAGCTTGCTGCTGGGGTCCGGCCAATCAAGACTGGGCAAGATGGGGCCAGACATGTCCTGGAGCCCTCCTGCAGTCTCTCCTGTGCTCCCTCCCAGTCACCAGCCCCCAATCGGCCCTGATCAAGACTGGGCAAGATGCCCCTGATTGGTCCTGATTGCTGACCAGGCAGAGGAACACCACCCATACATGAATTCATGCACCAGGCCTCTAGTGTCCTATAAAAGAATGGAATTCTTAGTAATTCTTTTTTGCTTTATTTTATTACTAGGGTCCTGGTGCACAAAAAATTGTACACTCGGGGTGGGGGGCCCTCAGCCTGGCTTGTGCTCTCTAGCAGTCTGGGACCCCTTGGGGGATGTCCACCTGCTGGCATGCCTGGCCAGCCTGGGTGAGGGGCTGATGGCTGTTTGTAGGCTGACTGAGCTCCCAAGTGGGAACCCTCACCCCATGGGGCCAGCCTGGCTGAGGGCCATTTTCAGGCTGCCCACAGCCTGGTCAGGGTTTGGGTCCCTACTGGGGTGCCTGGCCAGCCTGGGTGAGGGGCTGGGTGAGGCAGCTGATTGCCGCCTCCTTCACAACCTGAGCCCAGTCGGCCCTGCTGGTCACTGCCTCCAGGGTCCTTAAAGCTGGCTCTGCCTCCTCCTCAGCCTGAGCCCAGTAGCCATGCTGGTCGCTGCCTCTGGGGTCCCCATTGCTGGTTCTGCCTCCTCCTCAGCCTGAGCCCAGCAGGCCATGCTGGTTGCCTGTTCCTGGTCCAATTGCTGGCTCCGCCTCCTCCTCAGCCTGAGCCCAGCTGGCAACCGCTGCCACCTGCACTGCACCCACCGCCATCACTCCGTGGCTGCTGGCTTCCATCTTGGCTGGGTTAATTTGCATACAGCTGCTCTGATTTGCTGGTGAGCGTGGCTTGGCTGGTGGGCATGGCTTAGGTGTCTCAGAGAGATGGTTAAGTTCCATATTACTCTTTTATTAGAGTAGATACTTTTTAATCCTCACCTTAGAATATGTTTTATTGATTTTAAAGAGATAGAGATGAGAGAGAGAGGTGAGGTGAGAGAGAGAAAGATGATGTAAGAGAGAAACATCAATTTGTTGTCTCCTATATGCATCCTGACCAAGGATGGAACTCACAACCTAGGTATATGCCTAATGTACCTCACCAAGAATCAAACCTATAACCTTTTGGTATAGGGGACAATGCTCCAAACAACTAAGCCCCCCCCCCCAACCCTTTATCCAAGGCCATTTTTGTTTGATTTTTAGATTCCCTAATTTTACTAAGTTATAGATGTTAAGTGAAAATAATTGTGTAGCAATTCATTGCTAGTTAAACATTGTCATAAAGGCATGTAGCTTCAGACTACTGAAAATTCTCCTTAGTCCTACATTTTCTCTTTCTGTTTTTGAATGCAAAATTGAAAACACACACAAACACACACACACATTATCTGTAAATGAACTAGTAGAAAAAATACAGGGATCAACAAAATCAGCCTTGCTCCAGACAATTGATGGCTCTTTTGCATGTGCATTTCTTTTGCAATATGCATGGGAAAGTCAAATGTCACATTTGTGCCAATTGACAACTTGTTCAACACACAATAGTTTTAAGTGTAGTTTGTTGATTCTTTTTTGAGTTATTTGAGGTTCTTTGTTGAGCAAACTTTATTTTCCTTTTCAATAGGATATACAATATTAAATTGTTGCCTGAAACCAATTTGTTTCACTTGCTTCAAGCTCCCTAAGTCTGGTGTAAGTTATGGCACTAGTTCTTGTTGGCATAATATGTTGTATTTTGTAAATATGGCCATTTGACATCATTCTCTAAATAGGTATGATTTTAGCTATCATGATTTTTCAATGACAGAAGTTTGTACTTTCTGTGTAAAAGTTATTTGATTTGTGTGGATCCTTTTTGGTGAGGTGGAAAGAAAGTAGAGACTTATAGTAAGCAATACTCAATGCCCAGCTGGCATGGCTCAGTGGCCGAGCATTGACCTATGAATGAGGAGGTCACCATTCAGTTCCTGGTCAGGGCACATGGCCAGGTTGTGGCCTTGATCTCTAGTGTGGAGAATGCAGGAGGCAGCCGACCCATAATTCTCTTTCATCATTGATGTTTCTATCTTTCTCCCTCTACCTTCCTC
Source organism: Murina feae (assembly GCA_004026665.1). NCBI lineage: Eukaryota > Metazoa > Chordata > Mammalia > Chiroptera > Vespertilionidae > Murina > Murina feae. Next base: position 4,781 of record PVJC01011101.1, read on the forward strand.
TCTGAAATCAATAAAAAATATTAAAAAAAGAAATACTCATAATTACAAAATAACTTATTCAAGACAGACTAAACCTAGACTGAATTACTTAAAGGAATGGTTTCACATTACCCTAATTACTGATTGCCAACTTCACCATCCTTCTCTGCTAGGATGGTGAAGTTGGCAATCAGTAATTAGGGTAAGGTGAAAAGTACATTACTAAGTTCATAGAGTAAGTTGACTGCTACGTAACCAAACTATAGTACTTGCCATTTTTCCCTGTTGAGTACATAAAATCTCTTTTGCAATATTTTCCTTTTCTTCTGCTTTTTGTTTATTTCTTCTTCTTTTGTAAGTAATTGTGATCAGCAGCAAATTTGCCAGTTATCTCCTCTGACAATTAGGATTGGCTTTCTTCTCAAAGAATGCCTAGAACAAATTATGAAGGAAAACTTTATAATTGGGTATATATGGCTTTAGCCCAGTAAGTTGGTCATACTCTCCTATGGAAAGCTACTGAGAATAGCCCTGCCAGAGATTGGCACCATTTATAAGCACCAAGATGTTAGTAAGGGTTAGGATTTTATCTAATTAATAAACAAGGTCCCATTGAGCATATAGCCTCTGGAATTCACTGCCATCCCATAAACCTTCCAGGAATCAGATAACTTTCATTTTTTTCTATACACTTTTTCTAGAAATTTAGAATGCATTTTCTTGTAGAAGTACTAGGCAAGTAAGACTATTCACTACATCCATTATTTTCCAGGAGGATAGCCTTTTCCCCAAAATTTCCCCTGTTTATTTCCATTTTCCAAATTCACCATTTAGAACCCTTTCCTAAGCAAGGAGCAAGGACTTCATGACAAATCTAATCTAATAAAAGTGTAATATTAAAATTGATCGTTTCTTTGGGATGCCTAAGCCATGCCCACCAGCCAATCAGAGCGACTGTATGCAAATTAGCCCAGCCAAGATGGCGAAGGCCACAGCCCCGGCAGTGCCGGGTGGGAGGAGCGAGCTGGCCCATGGCTGCAGCCACAGGGAGGGAAGAGTGAGCCTGCCTGTGACCATGGTCTTGATAGAGGGGCAGACGGGAAGGGCTTAGCCCTTCCCGTCTGCCCCATGATTCAGGCCATTGCAGGCCGACCAGTGGCTGCAGCCGCAGGGTGGGAGAGGCAGGGCAGGAGCAGCCAGCCGACCCGCCCCTCGGCTGCAGCCTTGGAATGGATTGATCTTGTGGGGCGCTCGCGTGCACACACACACACACACACACACACGGAGGCCTAAGCCTCCGTGTGTGTGTGTGTGTGTGTGTGTGTGTGTGTGTGCGCGCCCCACAATGGATTCCCAGGTAGCAGCCGAGGGGTGGGGAGCAGCCAGCTAGCCCCGCCCCTCGGCTGCAGCCTTGGAATGGATCACAATCACGCGGGGCATACACACACACACAGAGGCCTAAGCCTCTGTGTGTGTGTGTGTGTGCCCCACGATGGATTCCCAGGCGGCAGCCAAGGGGTGGGGAGCAGCCTTGAAAGGAATGGGGGAGGGAGCAAAACAGGTCAGATGGAGGAAGTGAAAAAAAAAATTAAGGTGGGAAGGAAGGAAATGGGGAAGGTGGGCAAGGGTAAAGATAAAGGAAAGAAGGAATGTGGAAAGGGAAGGAGGGTAGTAGAAAAATGGGAAGAATGATGATGGAACAGAAGTAGGAAATGAGGAAAGAAAAGTTTATAAATGATGAGTCAGTAGGAAAAGTGTTACATAAAATAGAAAAATTGTGTGAGAGGAAGAAGGCAATAAGGAAGTCAAATACAATTGTGAATGAAGGGCATAAGATTAAAAAAGAAAGTTAATAGGGGTGACCAGGCCGGCAGGGGAGGGCAGTTAGGGGGATCAGGCAGGCAGGTAGGGAAAGTGGTTAGGGCAGGCAGGCAGGCTAGCGGTTAAGAACCAGAGGTCCTGGATTGTGAGAGTCCCCAAGAACTCCATATTGGAGAGGGTGCAGGTCGGGCTGAGGGACCACCCCCCCACCCCCTGTGCATGAGTTTCGTGCACCAGACCCCTAGTTTTACATATAAGGAACTAATTAGTACAGGAAAAAATTGAAATTTGCTATAATTTGGATAGGTCTATTGATTCTCATTATCTAAACCATTAGAAATATTTCATTTATTATGGAAATGTACTATCTTACAATTTAAAACTGTTGCCACAGGACTATGGCTTTTTCCTCAATTCAAAGACTCAATAAAATAAGCAATTCTTCAAAGTCTGGGTCTCATGATTGATTTCTATAGTTATTAATGATTTATATTTCACAACATTACATGACATAGACTGATTTTTAGTCTTAGATGTTTCAATAATAACCTCATTTTACTAATGGTTATTAATGTGTATTATAATTTAATAGTGCTGCATCTCTTAAAGGTAGTTAGAAACTCAGACTACACATTCATTCTAGCCTCTTGAATTTTATTCTACATAAAGTGAGAGTTTACTAGATATGAAGGGTTATCTTTTCATTTTAAGATGGCATTTTATTAAATAAAAGCACAAATGTTAATTTTTTAGTTACTTCCCCTGACTCAGAAAATATTTTAAATAAAGGAAAAATGAGATTTGTATTCCTTTAAAATTATGTTCTTTGCAAACAAACATGGGAGTCTTCATTTCTCTTCTTTGATATGCTGTTGGATTTAATTCAATAAAAAGAAGTAGTAGTCATTTCTCATATTTATCTGTAAATTATATTGAATCTGGTTATAGTCACTTTAGGAAATAATGATTTATATGCTTTTTAATTATTTATCTGCTTATATAAGCACAGATCCATTTTAGAAAAATTATTAAAGTAAAGTTATAATATATGGAACAAAAAATAATTTTCATAGATTAAGCTCTGCTGTTTGGCAACTGATTTGGTTTGCATGCCCTGCTATGTAATATAGGTGTTTGCAGGTACTAAGCTGGTAATTTATTATAAGATTTAAATAGATTCTAGGAAAAGTTTATAAAAAATGCTGATCTGTTTAAAAGTAGCTATTTTCCTGAAAATAAAGTCTAAGAGGCTAAATCCATATAGTTAAATTATCCATCCTATTTCAGAACCAGAAACACAATGCAACCTGAGGAGGGATAGGTTGCTCTCTATTTCCCCCTGCAGGGATATTGGGATAAAAGGTAGAGGATAAGTGTATGCTCAGGAAAGCTTATAATATAAACAAAGGAAGGAGGTAAGAGTTCTTTTGAGAACTTTTCCTCAAAAAAACTCAGAAATAAGTGGCCTTTTAAAAACAGGGTACAATAAAAGTTTATTTTTTTAAGTGCCAGTTTTATGAAAATTTCAAGCTTAATACTAAAGGAAACTATTCTACCATGTTTGAAGAACTATTTATAGTTAGGTGTATATGCTTCTGTCTGTGGAATACTTGCTTTCTAAAAAAGATGTATAAACACCCTATTTTAATAGAACATTACTATTTATAAGATGTAAATATGCATACAGAAATGTACAAATTTAATGCACAAATGCTGAGGAAATACAGAAGAATGATAAAAAGGAGTCCCAGTTTCAGACTTATATTTTTAAAGTATTTTGGGAATAATTTTAATAACAAAGCATCTCAAAATTTATGGCTTTAACAACAGTCTATTATTCTTACAGTTCTATACAGACTGACCAGTCTCAGCTGATCATTTGTCACTTGGGCTTTCATGATGTTACTATCAAATGGCTAGGGCTGAAATAATCTGAAGACTGGATGCCAACATGGCTTCTTCATACATTACCTAGAGCCTAGATAGTGATAGTGGGAAAACTGAGAGCAGATTGAAAATTTTTCTTTCCACATAGTAGTTTGGGCTTCATTATAAGATGGAAGTGGTCTCGAGCTACTTAGATTTCTTATGTAGTAGTTGCTGTCCTCAGAGCAGGTGTTCCAAGAGATAAAATGAAAGTGGCCAATTTTTGAATTCTTGGGCTCAAAATTTGGCACAGCCACTTCTTAGTATTCTACTGGTCAAAATGCAGTGTCTACAAAAATTCAAGGAGAGAGGACATGGACCACATCTCTCAATGAGAGAAGTGTCAAATAGTTTGTAGCCATTGTTAATCTACTACAAAAGTTATGCACGATAGGTTAGCAGGATGCTTCCTATGTTTTCTTTGTTGAAATCTAAACCAGGAGAGAAGCCAACAGATATACCTTTGCATAGGCAAAGTCAACAGTTAAGCAACTCTAGGCATAACAGTGCCTGTGACCTTGACATCATAACACCTCACTATGAAAAGTACCATGCACATCATTTTCGTTGTCATATTTTATTTGTATGTGCTAGGGTTGCTGGCTATTTAAGAAGAATGTTTTTTTTTAATGAAGAAAATTTTAAAGACATTGAACACACAGTAAGTGCATTATAAATGCTACTTTTTTCTCCCTTTCTTGTTCCATTAGTAGTTTCTTAAAAGTATATTGACTTCCTCTTAAGACTTATATACCTCTTAGGACTTGAATTTAAGTTCCATTTCTTTGTCTTGGGGTTTGAAAGTGATGGATTGTGAAGGTGGGAAGTGGAGGGTTGCTGGCAAAGAAAATTTTACATAAAACAGGAGGCCCTACTTTTCAGTAAGTTTTCTACTTAGTTTCTGTGGAACCACATCAATGAGAGCACAGAGGCCTTGTTATATGTACACTGGTATGTTCAAGGCCATTCTGGCATGAGCCTAATTGGGGTGCCCAAGGCCAAGATACCATGAGTGGGTGCAAGGGTACATCATGTCCTTCTGCAACCCATATGATTGATGTCACTGTTGGAAGCTAGCCTTTTTTGTTTCTGGAGCAATACATAGGTTACTGACCAAAGAGAGGCTAGAGAGCTCAGAGAAGGAGAGGCAACAAGCACAGAGAATATAACTCCTATGTGTGCAGGAGGGAGAAGAGCTCAGATGGAGCTAAGAAGTGGTAGTGCTATGATATAAGTCTAAGAGCTCTTAGAGAGTTCAGATATAGCTACCATGTTAACCAGCCAGTGGGCAGGGGAGACAGGAGAAGCTTCTGAGCCAGAGAGCTGAGATTCCGCTACAATGTAAAGCGGTGAGTTTATAGGCAACATGCAGCTGCTCAGATAATAAGTGTGGTTACAGAGGCGAATGTTGCTTTTATGGAAAAGATGTAACTGTTCACCAGCCAGTGTCCAGCTGCCTGTCTCTATGGACTTGATTGTGAAGGATTGTATTGTCTGATGGCTACATGGCTACTGGCTTCTGCAATAGAAACTAATTCTTATATACCCACAACTTCTCATTGCATCTCCATCTGCCTCACCTCTGAGAATTTATCTATGTCTTTGTGAGAAGAGGATAAAGGAAGAACTTGGACTAACTTCCCAACAGTTAGTACAGTGGGCAGGGTTCAAGGAGGAACCAGCCCTGGCATTGTTGGGAAGAATTTAAAAGACTATATGGACTCAGAACAACTGAGAACAGTAGTGTTGAGCAGTGCTTCTGCTGGCTCTGACAGTTTCCAAGGAAGCTGGTTTGGGTGGTGAAACCTACTGATTGTGTTTGTGTGCCTCCATGCACAGATCTTTAAGTGAGGGTAAAATGATAGTGGGATGAAATTGGAAAGACCAGCAGAACAAAAGGAATTCCTTGGGGGTCACTGCTGTTGATTTTATGCTATGAGGACTACGCTGAGCCACACATACCTCTTGTAACATACTCAATGTGAGACAAGTAAGTATAGGTATGCTAGCATTCACAGTTGCAAGTGACACCAAGCTAAACTTATTTTTAAGACTACACAAAAGGGATAAGTTTTATAATTCTTATTTCAAGTAAAAAGCAGGAAAACAAAATTCTGGGGTTGATCTTTATTGCATTGCCTTTCAAGCATCTTGGCTAAAATGTTAGTCTTTTGTTCTACATTAATTTGGAAAATTTGGGTTAAAATAATGTGCCTCTCTACCTGTCCCTCACCTTTTTATAAATTTTCAAGAGAAAAGGATAATTTTAAATGTTCAATCTTGCATGATTGGAAGGAGTATGAATAGGGAAGAGATTCATGTATCTATATCAAGTTACTATATTGACCATGCCAAAATGGCCTAAAAAATAGAAAAATTACCTCAGACATCACATTTTTTCTAGAAAGCCAGTACCAAAATCAAATGATTTTAATCACATTCTGGATCGTTTCTCTATTATTATTATTGTTGTTGTTGTTGTTATTATTATTTAATCCTCACTCAACTATATTTTTATTGATTTTTAGAGAGAGAGCAAAAGAGAGAGAAACATTACTGTGAGGAACATCAATCTTTTGCCTCCTGTACATGCCCCAACCTGGGACCGAACCTGCAACCTAGGTATTTGCTCTTACAGGGAATCAAACCTGCACATTTTTTTTTGGTGCAGAGGACAATACACCAACCAACTGAGCCATTGGCCAGGGCTCCATTATTTTTGTTAAATTATTGTGGTCAGTCAATTGTCTTGGTACTATGGAAAGAACAGGGAAGAAACCAAACAGAAAATAAACAAAAGGGAATAGAATCTCAGGTGCATCTTTAAGTGGTCATTCTCAACTTAATGTCACATAAACAAATATCTGTTGTAACTTGACTTTCACTAAAATGTTGCATTTGGGAGTTTTTATTTTGGGTTTAAAGCATATAAGTAACGGCTAGAGTACATGATGGAAAATCAGATAAAATAAATATGAAAAAGAATTAGAAAGAGAAAGAGTAGATAGCAGATCTGTGTTGGTGCTGTTGTTTTAACCAGATAAATCACTCTTTTAAAAGCTGATTTGTGGATTATCTACACTAATAAACAGAAACATGCAAATTGGTGTCATTCTGCTACACCCCAAACCATGCCCACCAGCCAATCAGAACAACAATATGCAAATTAACCCAACCAAGATAGCCGCTGTCAGCCATAGAGCTGGAGCAAGCAGGAGGCTTGGTTGCCCCAGTGATGGAGGAAGCCAAACTTCCCACCTGCCCTGGCTGGCTGTGGCCTCTGCTCAAGACAACAAAGTTTCAATTATAGAAGATAAAAAAATTCTAGATACCTGTTCCAGCCAGCCTTGCTGGGAGCTCAGGTCACTGGGGGCCATAGCCAGCCAGCAAACAGCCATCAGCCCCTCACCAGGATGGCCACACCCTCATGGAATGAAGGTCCCCGCTGGGGGGCTTGGGCAGCCTGCAAACAGCCATCAGCCACTCAGCCAAACTGGCCAGGCACCCAACAGGACCCCTCCCCCCACCTTGAAGAGGGTGTAGCCAGCCTGAAAACAGCCCTCAGCCCCTCACTCAGGCTGACCAGGCACCCTAGTGGGGACCCCCACACTGAAGGGGCTGTGGCCAGCCTACAAACAGCCATCATCCCCTCACCCAGACTGGCCAGGCACCCCAGGGGTGACCCCCACCCTGAAGGTGCTGTGGCTAGCCTGTAAACAGCCACCAGCCCCTCACCCAGGCTGGCCAAGCACCCCAGTGGGAAACCCACCCTGATCTGGGATACCCTTCAGGGCAAACCAGCTAGCCTCCACCCATGAACTAAGCCTCTATCCTATATAATAAAAGGGTAATATGCAAATTGACCCTAACAACAGAATGACTGGGAATGACTGGTCACTATGACACATACTGACCACCAGGGAGTAGATGGTCAATGCAGGAGATGCCCGCTGGTGGTCAGTGCGCTTCCACAAGGGGAGCTATGCTCAGCCACAAGCCAGGCTGACGGCTGTCAGCACAGCAGTGGTGGTGGGATCCTCTCCCACCTCTTCAGCAGTACTAAGGATGTCCGACTGAAATTTAGGCCTGCTCCCTGCTGGCAAGTGGACATCCCCCAAGTGCACCCAGGCTGCCAGAGGGATGTCTGACTGCCACTTTAGGCCCAATCCCCTGGGGAGTGGGCCTAAGCCAGCAGGTGGACGTCCCCTGAGGGGTCCCAGACTGCAAGAGGGCACAGGCTGGGCCGGGCTGAGGGACCCCTTCCTGAGTGCACAAATTTTTGTGCACTGGGCCTCTAGTTCTTTAGTAAATACAAATGAATGTTTGTCTGCCTGACCTAAAATGACAAATTTGTAAAAAAACAATTGCATTCTTGTGAATGCATATATATTTGTAAACTAACAGCTCTAAGCACCAGACTTTCAAAAATAGAAAGATGAATAAATTTCCATGGAAAAAACTTTACATTGTTTTTTTCCAACTATATGTACATTGCCAAATGTACACACTTTCATTAGAGTTGTCTTGAGATAACGCACTAAAATAAAAATTAAGTGTAAGAGAGGTGACCTACTAGCCTATAATATCTACAAAGAGAATTCAGTATATATGAGTAGAAATACCCTGTTTTATTCTTTTGGAGCCATTCTGAAAAGATACACTTTTTCTCCATTTGAAAGTAATGTCTGACTCAAAATACATTTTTACTCGTCACCACAAAAAATAATTCTGGCTGTCTACAAAGGAGAATCATTCTCTTGGATTAAAAAGGATGACATTAAGATTGTGGTTTTCCCAGAACAATTCTGGTTCATGCTTCTTGTCCCAGCACAACTACTCTCACAAGTGCCCTAGTTTGAATAATCAATTACATGGCCACTCTATTTATATATTAAGCCCACATATTAAGACATTTATTAAGCACCTAGTTCTTGCTACTTCACAATATAATTAATTATATAAGAAATAGCAAAGATAGAACCTTTGCCCTCTGGGAACTTCATGTATAAGAGACATAGTATTACTGTGAGCACACATATAAAAGATCAAGTGCATTTAAAACAGTAACTCAAGGACAAAAATATGTATGTCATTCTCTGTAGGAACACATCTATTTTCTGGCCAAGGGGAGGAGGAGAACTCTGGTTGACAGAATGTATGAGTTCCATATAGGAATAATGTGGTCCAAATAGACTCTCAACCTTTTCTTAGTTTATCTGGAATGGCCATCTGAAACATTTTATTTTTATTTTTATTTTTGCTACATCACACCATGGATTGTCTTCCATGAGTAAAAAAGGATGTTAATTTGATCTTCATTAAACTGTCAGCCCACTGTACCACTGGAAACTGTTCACAAGTCAGGACTGAGCTTGGCTGTGCAAAGGACATAATCAACAACCATTTTTTCAAAAAATAAATAACGCTTTCTCAGTGTCAGTGTGTGAGATAAAAAGACATTGAATTAAGAATGATAAACCTTATTCCAAAGGACTACATTGCAACATAATATTGCTTTAAACACATTTTTGAAAACATTTATAGCTAGCCTGGTAGATACCTTCTAACATTGGCTGAAGATTGATTCTGAAGTAATCATATATCCTTTAAACCAGCGGTTCTCAATCTGTGGGTCGCGACCCTTTGGGGGTTGAACGATCCTTTCACGGGGGTTGCCTAAATACATCCCACATATTAGATATTTATATTATGATTCAAAAGAGTAACAAAATTACAGTTATGAAGTAGCAACAAAAATCATTTTATGGTTGGGGTTCACCACAACATGAGGAACTGTATTAAAGGGTCAAGGCATTAGGAAGGTTGAGAACCACTGCCAAAAAAACTACTAGACTACCAGTAATTTGTAGAGTGAATTGGTAAACAGCATTGAGCTAAGAGGGTATTGTTCTGAAGTTCTACTAACAATTGACCTGCTCCTCGCTCTAGAGCTATGGAGAGAAAAATGAATGATAGCTCTACTTTCCTAACCAGAGAGGAAGATGGAACTTTAGGGAACAAAATTCATGGGGCTTTGAATGTACATAAACAAGAAATATGTTCCATTGAAGTTAGATTTTAGAAGCATTCCTCAAATCCTGTGAGAAGGTTTTATTTGTAAGCCAGAAGTCCAGTGAAAAGGTTCCCATTCTAACCCCCAAGTTTCCATTTGTATAGAGGGCAATCAAAACCTCAGCTTTAACATGGAAAGTTATCAGTATTCTCTGGTTTTCAAGTCATAGGATCAGGACCTATTTGAAATTAATTGAAAGTATTTTATCTTTCTGTTTTCTTGCTCTTTAGCAAATTAAGTGATTTATCCGCAATTCAGTGTTGCATAGGTATGACTTAGATATAGTAAACCTTTTTTTACTGAGAATAGTCAGATACTAGGGTTTTGGGGTCATATTGAATATTTAAAAGAAAATGAGCATCCTGGCTAAACCCAAAACTTATTACTTAGGAAAAATTGTAATCCCCTCAAACACCATGACTATTCATACTTCTGAGATTTTATTTCTGTTACTGCACTGCTTGGAATTTCTTCTGCTTGTCTTCCTGGAGACCTCTATTCATCTTTCAAGACTTAATTCAGGCATAATGTCCTCTTTGAAGACAACATTGACTTCCTCCCAACTACCCTCACCTCCATCTCTTATATATATGTGATCTCTCTTTCTTTTACTGTCTACTCCACTAGAAGGTAAGCTTCTTGAAGGAAGGGACTAACCAGAGGCTGGCATCAACAACTGAGTGTGTTAATGAATGAAATAACAAAAGGGAAGGGTACCAAAAAATTAAATCATGTGTTAATGAGTAAAACACTGGGCTTCTTGACGACATGGACTTCTCTGTAAAATTTCAAGTTTGCTCCAGAAAAAAATGCTTGGACTGTCCAAAATCAAGCTGCCCTGCAACCTCCTTGTCTAGGCAGAAAAGTCTATACTTTGCTTAACTCGTATCAAACTAGACTTAATTCAGAACTCCTATCCCCTGCAGATTTTGCATAATGACACCATATAATGAAATTTTAAAATCTAGTTTTTACCCCATGAAGGCTTTAATAGTTAGATATCTGCAACCCTTTTCTTGTATTTTGTTTGTTTGTTTTAATCTCTGAGTTAAATGTTTTCCTTTCTTTTTTTTTCTTTTTCCCCTGCAGGCAATCCGCTGATGATAATTGCAGGAAATACATTTAAGAAAATGATACTCTTCTGTTAACACTGTAGTCAAAGTAGCATTTTGTTTCTTTTTCTGCTGTTGATTTTTTTTTTGGCAAATTGTTTTTGTCTGTAAAAGAATAATAATAAGATTATACTTGTTTATTACAAATATTTTGTGTTATTTCCCTCCAGTAGGAGTGTTGGTATAAATGATAAACAATCTGAATGAAATAGCATAAGTAGTAGTATTGCTATTCAAATTGCTTGTCATTGCACTGGAGTTTATGGTTACAGCTGACTATGCAATACTACCTGAGCCATAGGTTTTACATTTGCAATCAGCCTATTATAAATGAACTGTGAAAATTGGAGAGGGGTTTTTTTTATGATAATTGGAAGATGTTTTCCTTGAAGTATGTAAAGCCCGTGAGAGAGCTTGAATTACTTGTCTATAATTTTGTTATAAGCTTTAATGCTGTTCATTTAACTTGAAATTTATAACTCTTGAATATGTTTTTCTGTGTCTTTCTATTAAGTAACATACACACTATATTCTCAATAACATTTTAATTTTATATTTTATTAAAATTTACATGTTCTCAACTTTAAAGATTTATCTTTTCTGAGAGCATGATTCATAGAAAAAAATGAAACTACCTCCGTATTTTAAATTAAGATTATGAATGGAGATACAAAATACAGTCTCTCTTTGATTCCACTTGGTTCTTTTATTTTTGGAGTAAAATTGACCCAACATTTAGATACGTGAATCTGAAGGAGCTGTGTCCAACATTTTATGCCATACATAGTTATGTGTTCTGGTATCTTTCTTTCTTCTTACAATCTTTCTTTGGTATGGCTGATCTCCTCCTTGATTGAATTGGACAAAATAAGAACATACCAATTTGTGTGCATGTCTGCCTCTATTTCTCTTTTCTATCTTCCTTCATCCTGAAAAAAAATTATATATATATAGTGGCTGGGCATATAAAAATAAATAAAATTAGCTCTCTTCTCTAAAGGAACTCCATCCTACCCAATGAAAAAAATTGAGATGCAGAGAAGCTAAGCAATTTGCCCAAAGTCACACAGTTAGTGAGTGACAGAGATGAGAATAGGATCCACTTCAGTTTTCTGTCAATTAAATTCCATAAATATTAATAGGGCATATGACTGCAATGGACTTTGCCAGACCCTACCTTGTGAGTTTGGTTCCCTTTCTTTCTAGAAATAAATGTCAACCAGGAATGGAGGCTTGTCAGTCACATGCCTTGAATTCTGTTGCAAGGAAGTTTATATTAACACTGTTCTTACGGAATGAGATTGAAGAAGCATACTAAATTTTCAGCATCAAAACACAGCAAATAGTATTATTTATTTTACATCAAGATAAATACCACACTTTACCTATAGTCAGGCTTGGTAATTTAGGTGCCCTGCTTTTAGAGACCCAGTTGTCAAAATTTTGAGCTTATCAAAGAGATCAATACTAAGGAGAATAATATTTTAATTACAGAAAATTCTTCAATTTATAAATGGATTCACTGCAGGGATCCTTTGAAGTGGTTCTCCCTTCATACTTCTAAATATATGTTTCTTGGTCATTGACTACTTATTAGAAAAAAAATTGAGGAGCAGACAGACAAATAGCTAGTGTTAGGAATTGCAGCCAGATGATCATTGAAATTAAGGCAAAATACCTCAAACATTATAATGTCAGTTGGTGGAAAGTGTACATTTGATTTATGTAAAAATGAGTTCAGAAACTAATTTTCAAAAATGTGTGTGAAATGTGTGGAAGTACAATGGACTTACATAATAAAACATTCTACAGCAGAGATTCTTAACATATATAGACTTTTGATGGGGAAAGGTATCGTGAATGTGCATACAGTCAACTATTGCTGTAGTCATGCTACATTAAAAACCACCCCACAGCTTATTGGCTTAACAGAAAGTCATTCATTCTCATTTATACGTGTACTAGAGGCCTGGTGCACAAAATTTTGTGCACTCGGGGGGGGAGGGGTGTCCCTCCACCCGGCCTGTGCCCTCCTGCAGTCTGGGAACCCTTGGGAGATGTCCACCTGCTGGTGTGCCTGGCCAGCCTGGGTGAGGGGTTGAGGGCCGTTTTCAGGCTGCCCACAGTCCCTTCAGGGTTCAGGTCCCTACTGGGGTGCCTGGCCAGCCTGGGTGAGGGGCTTAGGGCCGTTTTTTAGGCTGCCCACACCTCCTGGAATCAGGTTTCTGGGGTTTATTTATATTCTATAATTGAAACTTTGTTGCCTTGAGCAGAGGCCTAGTCAGGCAATGAAGCCTCCTGTTTGCTTCAGCTCTGTAAATTGTTGCCTTGAGCAGAGGCCTGGCTGGCCTAGGCGGGCAGTTTCAACTCCATTGCTGGTGCAATGGAAGCCTCCTATTTGCTCTAGCTCTGTGGCTGCCAGCCACCATCTTGGCTGGGTTAATTTGCATACAGCTGCTCTGATTGGCTGGTGGGCGTGACTTATGTGTCTCGGAGTGATGGTTAATTTGCATATTACTATTTTATTAGATTAGATAAATCAGCTGTAGGTTCAACTGGGCTGAGCTCCAAGCTGCAAGTTGAACCTAGGTCTACTATATGTGTCTTTGATCTTTCTTGGACCAAAAGGCTATCTGGTGCATTTTCTTTTCATGGTAATGACAGAAATGTCAGAGGAATGATGAAAACACAAAAACCTGTGATGGCTCTTAAAGACTAAAGATAGAACTGACATTATGTCATTTACATTGGTCAAAGCAAATCACATGGCCAAGGCCAACATCAATGGGGTAAGAGTTATTTTAGTTGTAAATCATTGATATTCATCACTTTAAATATTTCTTGCCACTCCCTTCTTGCCTTCATAGTTTCTGTTGAGAAATCAGCTGACAGTCATATGGGCATTCCCTTGTAGGTAACTAACTGCTTTCTCTTGCTGCTTTTAAGATTTGCTCTTTGTCCTTAGCCTTTGGCATTTCAATTATGATGTGTCTGGATGTGGTCCTCTTTGGGTTCCTCTTGTTTCAGACTCTCTGTACTTGGATTTGTAAGTCTATTTCTTTTATCAGGTACGGGAAGTCTTCTGTCATTATTTCTTCAAATAGGTTTCAATATCTTGCTCTCTCTCTTCTCCCATAATGCGAATGTTGGTATGCTTGAAATTGATCCAGTGGCTTTTTACACTATCTTCATATTTTGGGATTCGTTTTCTTCTTGCTCTTGTGGTCAGGTGTTGTTTTTTTTTGTTGTTGTTGTTGTTGTTTTTCTTCCTCATATTTCAAATGATTGATTTGATTCTCAGAATCCTCTACTGTTGAATCCCTATATATTATTCTTTATTTCAGTCAGTATATGCTTAATCTCTGACTGGTCCTTCTCCATTTTTTGGAAGTTTCTACAAGAATCTTGAGTAACCTTATAACCATGGTTTTGAACTCTATATCCAGTAGTTTGCTATCTTCCATTTCTTTGTCTCTGCATATTGGCTGCTTTCCTGTGTTTTTTTTTCTCTATGCTGGGACATCCCAGGTAGCAAGGATGATTGGCAACTCTTTCTGTTTGCTCTGCTGTGGTGATTTCCTAAGATCTGACCCCATCCAATTTACAACACCATCCAAACTGTGCAAGTGGCTTTTGTATGTGAATGGCCTGTCCTTGCTCAGGCTAAAATCTCTCAAGCAAGCTGCAGCTGGATTAGGGAATCCTAAAACTCTCAATAAAAAGCCCAAGACCTATGTGTTGGGAAGAGCTGCTATGTCTCCTTGAGTTGGTAGAGTGCCCTTGTGTAGTAGGTGTCCTATAGGGCCCAGTAGCTCAACCTCCCTAATCACCTGAGCTGGGAGCTCTAGGTGCACCCCTTTGTGGACTGTAAGCACAGTCTTATTGTAGTTGAGCCTTGATTGCTGTTGGTGTCACTGGGAGGAATTGACCTCCAGGCCAATTGGCTGTGAGGACCAGCTGCAACTGCAGTAGGAGAGCTACTGTGCAAGAAACACCCCTATGGAGCAGGACTTGCTTCAGTGGGGCTTTGGTGCTTACTGAGTCTGACCCTTGAGTGTGTTGCTTATGGATGTGTAGAGTTGTAATCTGGTATAGCATGATGGCACTGGATACACTGGCTCTTGGGTCTCCAAGAAGGTGCAAAATCAGCCACTGCTGGGGCCACCCAGCAGGAGCTATAGAGAAATTTTCAGATTCCTCTTATTTGTATTGGGTTTGGAAGTGCCCTGATGAGGCCTAGCTAGGAAGCAAGGCAGGCTGGTGCTAGTGCCAGGTCTTGGGTCTTTTACTGAGAGATTTAGGACTCTCTGATCCAGCTGCAGCTTGTTTGAGAGATTTTAGCCTGAGCAAGGACAGGCCATTCACATGCAAAAGTCACTTGCACAAAGCTTGAGTGGTGTTGTAAATTGTATGGCATGGGATCTTAGGGAATCACCAGGGCAGAGCAAACAGAAATGGTTGCCAATCAGCCCTGCTACCTGGGAGATCCAAGCATAGGAATAATGATCCCTGTGAGCACCCCTGTCTGGGAGATAGCTACCTCCTGAGTTCTGCCCTGATGCCAGATAATCCAGTTCCTCCTTTTATGGGTCTGTATCCCCCAGAGTCTTGCCCTGGTGGTGCAGCTCAGAGGAAGTGTAATCTTGTAAGTTTAGTTAGTGGTGCCAGCCTTTTAAGAGGAACAGCTGAGTCTCCAGCAGCCTCTGTGTCATTGAGCCCCTATCCGCACAGGTTTTAGTAAGCCTGTAGTTCTTACTGCCCATAGGGACTTTTTCCCGGCTCTGGGACCCTTCAAACCTCCTACCAATCTCAGTGTGCTTTCTTCTTTACTTCTCTAGTTGTAGGATTTCCATTCAGCCAGATTTCCAACAGTTCTGGATGATGGTTGTTCTGTATTTTAGTTGTAATTTTGATGTGGTTGTGGGAGGCTGTGAGTACAGGCATTTACCTACACTGCCAATATCTCCCTTTACTCAATTATAGAATTAATCTTTTACCCCACACCACATCCTATTCCCTCTGAGATTTCTTAATCTGTTCCACATTATTTTTGACTTTTAAGAACAGTTATTCATTTCTTTCTGTCATCAGATTCTGGACCCAGGATTAAGCTGCATTTATACTTGGCATATATATTAGTTCTCTTTAGCACTTCTTTCCTAGTGTGAATGTTATAGAAGTAAAGTAGCTTTTTGTTTTCTAAGATAAAGCTGCCAAGGCCAAAAGGAAGTTAAACTTTATCTTCCTAGCCTACCCACATCTGACCTTTGACATATGAGAGACTGAAGAGGTAAAAAAAATTCTTATCAAGTAAATATATATATATATATATATATATATATATATATATATATATATACTAATAAAAGAGAAACATGCAAATTGGAGCCACTGTGCTACACCCCAAGCCACGCCCACCAGCCAATCAGAGCGACTATATGCACATTAACCTAACCAAGATGGTGGCTGGCAGTCACAGAGCTGGAGAAAGCAGGAGGCTTGGTTGCCCCGGGGATGGACAAAGCCAAGCTTCTTGCCTGCCCTGGCTGGCTGTGGCCTCCACTCAGAGAAAGACAAGTATATGATCTCACTTATATGTGGAATCTAATGAACAAAATAAACTGATGAACAAAAAATATCCAGAGACATTGAAACATGCAATAGACTGTTGTGTTTTGGGGTGGGGAGATGGAGGATTAAAACCAATGAACTTATATGCATATATGCATAACCCATGGACACAGAAGATAGTGCAGGGAAGGTCTGGGGAGGGGACAGGAGTGGGGTAGAGGGGGGTAAATGAGACATCTGTAATACAATCAACAATAAAGATAAATTTAAAAAAACACACAAAAAAGACTGCTATGAAAATGCCTATTTTTAAAGCAAACATGGGAGATTGAGAGAACAAAGAAAACACAGTTCATTCTGATTTCAACCACCCAGGCGTTTTGTATATATTAGGCTCTTTAAAAATTAAGTACATGTAAGCATTTTCTCATCTTATTAACTATTCTATAACTTCATTCTAAAATGGCCCTGTTATCGCTTCTCGGCCTTTTGGCTAAGATCAAGTGTAGTATCTGTTCTTATCAGTTTAAAACGGCCCTGTCATATTACATCATATGGCTATACTATAATTTATCAAATCTATTTTCTATTGGGCATTTAGTATACTACTAATTTCTTGCTATTATAAAAAAAAAAAACTGTGATAAAATCTCTATAGCTAAATTTTTGCCCACAAAAGAGATTATTTCCCTGGGATAGATCTGCAGAAATAAAATTCAGTTAAAGTAAAAAAAAAATACAAAAACATCATTAGCCAATATGCTTAAACATATTGAATTGGTAATAAAAATAAACCCTACCTTCAAAAATAGACTCCAGATTAGGTGATTAGATAATTTCTTGGCCAATTTTCTATAACTTTCAAGGATCCAACAATCCAAATTACTTGAGCAATTTTAGAAAATGTAAAAATGAAAAAAATCTACTCAACTTACTTTATGAGAGTAATATAAAACCTTGATCATAAAACCATGAAAGGAAAGAATCAGAAAAGTACAGGTCAATCTCACTTATGAACAAAGGTGAAATGTCTAAAACAAGAATCATTAGACAATTATTGCTCAGGTCTAACCCCAAGAATCATCTTTAATCCCTCTTTTCCTCCTCATATTCCATATCTAATTAATCTCTTGGCAAGTTCCGTTGATTCTGCCTATTAAAAACATATCCCAGATGTGTTTTATTTTTCTATATCTACTATTACCACCATATGCAAAAGCTCCTCTTATTTTAGTAACCTCTTTACTCATCTTTCCACTCTTATCCTTATCACAATATATCAGGTTATGTCATTCCTGGGTCAAAAGTCTCTAAAGACTTCATGATGCATAGTATAAAATCTATACCTCTCACTATGATCTACAAGGTCCTTCATGATCTGGCCTCCACATACCTCTTCAACCTTGTCCCTATCTCCTACTACTCTCCTAGTTTAGTCCACTCTGGGCATACTGACCTTCTTGCTATTTAAAAGTTCAAGTCTTTTTCCCCAGCTGAGATGTTTATTTTCTTTTCCCTCTACCTAGAATACTCTTCCTCCAGCTGTTTGAATAGCAATGTCCCTGTCATTATTCAGGTCTCTTCTGCTCAAATATCACCCTCCTCAGAGAGGTCTTCCTTAGTCTATATTTCTTCATTCTCCCTCCCTCCTATATTCCCTTAACCTTCTTCATTTGTCTTTAGTATCACTTGTAATTATCTAAAACTATCATTTCCAAATCTTTTAGAAGTTCATTGTTTTCTCCCTGGCTAGAATGAAAGCTCCTGGAGGACAGGGATTTTTCTTGATCTCTGCTGTATTCCTAACACCCAGGAGAGGGCCTCATAAGCATTAAATATATATTGAATGTTAAATATAGGCTAATGTTCTTCATTTCACAGGTGAGAATACTGAAGCCCAGGGAATAAATATGTCTTGCTCAAGGTCACTTGTCTATCTAGGAATGGAATCCTTTCTACTAAAACCACACATTTCTATCGGCCTCGAGCCCCATAATTATAGTTTTAAAAGACAATCCTGTACACTCCCTGGTAGACTTGTAGTATAATTATTAATTTGTGAAAATGTTTATAAAGCTTGATACAGAAAAATCAATACTATAGTGAGACCTGCATGTTTTACTTTGTGATTTTCCATTAGTGGCTATGTTTTATTTCAGTAGTGTGTGTCTTTCAGAAGTAGGGAAAATACTTATTTCCAAGGTGTGTGTCGATTAGCAAATATGGGAAAACATGTTAGGACCAAGCATACTGGGCTGCTGACATTAACTTACCCAAATAAATCACGGGTCTACTGTATCAGATTAAAGTTTCATTGTTTACCATCATGCAAAGTAATTTTACAGTTAAAGAAAAATAAAAGGGGGAGAAACCAAGATGGCGGCATAGGGAAACACTGGAAATTACTGCCTTGCACAACTATTTTAAAACTACAACAAAAAGAAAAAACAGACACCACCCAGACCCACAGGAAGGCTGGCTGAGTGGAAATTCTACAACTAGAAAGAGACTGAGACTCAGAGGAGGTGCAGAAGTAAAGTGCAGAGGTATGGAGGAGCATGCAAAGGGGGCTCGCAGAAAGGGCTGGCAGCATTTCATACTGGAGGGAGGCACATGCTCCTGACAGTTCTAAACTCCAGTTTCAGGTGAGTTTCTGGGGACTCAGACTTATACAAGGAGGAGCTGGACTGTGTGGCACTGTCTGGCACCATCTGGCACTGGGAGGATCTCCAGAGTGACTCTCTCTTGGTGGTGCTGAGGGTCACTGCAGCCTGGAGCCTCTTAGGGCAGGGCTTAGAATCAGCTATAGCTGTTTCCTCTGCCCTGTAGATTCTCTAAGACTCCACCCCACCCAAGCTGTGCACAGAGGCTTTTGCATATAAAAGGCTGGGAAACCTCAGGCAGAAGCTAAAATAGGATCTCTTTAGAGTTCCAAGAGACAGTGAACCCAGTGGTCAAAGTGGGACCACCCAGTCTACAACTACTAAGATCCATAAGGGACACACTCAGGGGACAGACTCAGTGGGCACCAAAGCCCCACTGAAGCAAGTCTTGCCCCATAAGGGTGTCTCCAGCACAGAAGTTCTCCCACCATAGAAACAGTTGACTCTCACAGCCAAGTAGCCTGAAGGTCAATTCCTCTCAGTGATACCAATAGAATCAAGGCTTAGCTACAATAAGACTGTGCACAAAGCCGACAAAGCAGTGTACCAAGAGTATCCACCTCAGGTAATTGAGGAGACTGAGCTACTGGGCCCTATAGGATACCTAGCACAGAAAGCCACTCTATCAATGCAGGGAAGCAGCCAAAATTTGGAGACAAAGAAACAGGTTACAAAAGATAGAAATGGAGGAAATCAAACAACTGGATATAGAGTTCAAAACCACCGTTATAAGGTTTTTCAAGAATATTTTAAAGACTGCCGATAAATTTAGTGAGACCCTCGAGGATATGAAAAAGGACCAGTTAGAAATTAAGCATACACTGACTGAAATAAAGAATAATATACAGAGATCCAACGGCAGACTAGAGGATCGCAAGAATCAAGTCAAAGATTTGAAATAAGAAGAAGCAGAAAATACCCAACTGGAAAAGCAAAAAGAAAAAAAGAATCCAAAAATATGAAGACAGTGTAAGGAGTCCCTGGGACAACTTCAAGCGTACCAACATCAGAATTATAGGGGTGCCAGAAGAAGAGACAGAACAAGATATTGAAAACCTATTTGAAGAAATAATGACAGAAAATTTCCCCTACCTGGTAAAAGAAATGGACTTACACATCCAGGAAGTGCAGAGAACCTCAAACAAAAAAAATCCAAGGAGGACCACACCAAGACACATCATAATTAAAATGCCAAGGGCAAAAGACAAAGAGAGAATCTTAAAAGCAGCAAGAGAAAAGCAGTCAGTTATCTAAAAGGGGGGGCACCCATATGACTGTCAGCTGTTTTCTCAACAGAAACTTTGCAGGCCAGAAGGGAGTGGCAAGAAATATTCAAAGTGATGAACAGCAAGAACCTACAACCAAGATTACTTTACCCAGCAAAGCTATCATTTAGAATTGAAGGTCAGACAAAGAGCTTCACAGACAAGAAAATGCTAAAGGAGTTCATCACCACTCAACCAGTATTATATGAAATGCTGAAAGGTATGCTTTGAGAAGAGGAAGAAAAAGAAAAAGTAAAGATAAAAATTTATGAACAACAAATACATATCTATCAACAAGTGAACCTAAAAATCAAGTGAATAAAAGAAACCTGATGAACAGAATAAACTGGTGAATAAAATAGAATCAAGGGCATAGAAAGGAAGTGGGCTGACAATTCTCAGGGGGAAGGGGTGTTGGGAGTTTGGGAAGAGACTGGACAAAAATCGTACACCTATGGAAGAGGACAGTGCAGGGGATAAGGACATAGGGTGAGGTGGGAAGTGGGAGGAGGGGGGCTATGGGGGGAAAAAGAGGCACAACTGTAATTATATGAACAATAAAGATAAAAAAAGAAAAAAAAAAGAAAAAGAAAAGGTCACTGAACAAGGGTGTGTATGGATACATATGTTTGTGTTACAATTTTATTAGTTTACTAGTTTGTGAACTAGTGGGGTACCTTGGCCTGGCCTGCATGGATAGGGCTAAAACCAGCTCTCCGACATCCCCTGAGGGGTTCTCGATTGGGAGAGGGTGCAGGCCAGGCAGAGGGACCTCAGTGGTGCATAATCAGGGCCAGGGAAGGGCTGCGGGAGGGTTCCAGGGCATGTCCAGCCCCCCTTTCCCAGTCCCAATCAGCCAGACCCCAACAGTAGCCTAACCTACCAGTCAGAGCACCTTCCCCCCTTGTGGTCAGTGTGTGTCATAGCAACTGGTCAAATGGTAGAACAAATGGTCAGACACTTAGCATATTAAGCTTTTATTATATAGGATTATGTAAGTACCACATAACTATGACTGCACTAGTAGAGGTACAAAAGAAGTGGCAGGCATAATCCTTACAATCAGATATCTTAAAAAATAGACTCTTGAAAGAACTAGAAAAAAATACTGATACCTTATATAAGCAATGCAGATAAAAAAGAATTTTAAGAGTAAGACTGTATCTACAAGGGCCTGTAAGATTCATAATAAGAGAAAAATCACTGTGAGGTAGAGTTAATATGAGCAAGAAACACAAACTATGTGATACAAGACAATGTATGGTCTTTCAGCTTTTTGTGGAAAAATTCACAGTGTATTGATATATCATCGAAAATCGTTTATTTTGTTCGCATTCAGGCTGAAAGCCATTAACCACAAGAGAGTTTTACTAAGGTTTTAAAACAATTACTGGAAGATAATAAGGTTTGGAAGTTGCCTTTGATTTTTTAGGTGGAAGCACAATGTTCAAGTATGCTGTGTCTCCCTTCAGATGTAGGAACAGGGATGTTGTCCTGACACTGAAATATTTCACAAGGTTTCATCAAAGTTTCAGAATATCAGCTTCTTTCTGGCTTATCACTTTAGGCCCCTGAACAAACTGCAAGGGCTATTGTTCTGTTTTGTTTGCTCTGGGCTGTCTATATCTCTGGGTTGTCTGTTTCCTGTGATCTGCCACTAGAGAGAGGCTGGTTAACTGCATTTGATTTGCATATATAATTTTAAGCAACATTAAAGAAGTCTCACACTGCTTAGCTCTTTCAGGCACACTCCTACAAACTGCAACGCTGAGTTATGCACATTAATGGTAATGGTCACTCTGTCTCATGAAGGCAGTTCAGCCAACTGAGCAGTCTCTGATGATGGATGGAAAGATTATTCAGAACTTTGCAAATGTCATCCATGACTGGGGGAATTAGGCCTTTATATCAGCTGCAAAGTAGAGCCCTCTATTTGCCATATGCATAACACTAACCATATTTCTTCTTTAGAAATGTGTTAGGGAAAAATTAAGTACTAGAAAATTTGGTTTGTTATAATAAGAAATATAGGGACTTTAAAAATAGCTTTTGGATACTGAGAGTAGAAATTTGGTTCAGAGTGATAAATTTTTTGCACTTATTTATTTCAGAGCATTTTCTTGAGCAGTGTGTACAGGTAAATTAAAAAAAAAATACTATTGCATTTATTTTAAATGTGACATAAGGACCAAAAATGGTGTTTCTAAAATTCAGGGCTACCTTCAATAGAATCACCTTGGGAGCTTGTCATAAATGCAGGTCCCTAGACCCTATGCAAGTCCTGCTGAATCAGACTCTCTAAAGTTAGGGCCTATGGACCTTTACTGAGAAAAAAAATAGCTCACAAAACTGACCAGGTAGTTCTCATACATTCTAAAGTTTGATAGTGTCACTGGAAGTTTAAGTTAGAGAGTAATTACTTAAGAGTAAAATTTGTTAGAAAGGAATCAGCACAAGGATAGGAAGTACTGGTCAAATTTCTGATGGCTTTTTACCTCATTTACATTCCAATATTGTTTATAAGAATGAAAATGCTAGGTGTCTAATAAAGGTAGACTAGATATATTGTGGCATACCTATGCAATACTATACAACCATTAAAAATTATTTTATAGAGTGACATATAAATACATGGAAAGATAGTTGTTCTATATTAGCTGCACCCGGCCACGCGTTGCTGTGGCTCAGTCTGGTTAAATGGAAAAGAAAGAAAAGAGAAAGCGCACATTTCTAATATGTTTAATTGCATAATGCTTGTGGGTATACAATGAGATCTCCCGGGAGGCTGCCCCTGGCACACCACCACCCCCCGCCCTGCCCAGCTGGTCTGGCCTCACACACATGCGCCTCTGCAGGCCAGCCCCCCCAGCACTGACCTGCACTCCTGTTCCCCCAGGAGGCCTGCACCCCGCACCCTGTGCCCCACTTCTAAAACGGCCCAGCCACTCCTGACTCCTGCCAGCTGGGGCCCTCGCCGAGCCGTCCTAAAGCCAGAGAAAAAAGGAACTGAGGAAGTTCCCCTGCCCTCACCTGCCACACTCCCCACAAGCCCTTGGCTGCCGGTGTAGGGGGGACTGCGGTGGCCACCCGCACCCTGAGCCCCAGCCCCAGCCCAAGGCCTAGCCCCACACTGGTTGATATTTCACAATATGATAATTGGCACACCAATTTTCAATTGCAGTACATGTGGTGGCATCCCTGGCAGATAGAGTGAATTCAAAAATTCTGTTGGATAATTAACCACTTCATCTGCTTCCACAACAGTGTTGACAGACTTGTATGTGACTGCCTGGCTTTGAATGTTAGACTCAATACTATTGTTAGTTCATAGCGTGTGTTGCTTTTAGGTCCAACAGATGGCACTGTTTTTTTTTTAAAAAAAGCATGTTTTTACCTGTCGCAGGTGTGACATCTATATAATGTAGGTGTATAAAAACACGCGCATATTCAAATGCAACGTTGTATCAAAATTTCAAAGCAATCGGTGAAGAACTTTCAGAGATTTGAGATTTTGAACAAACGAACATTTACATTTTATTTCTATAGGTTGTTAAATGAGGAAAGCAAGTCACAAAACATTATGGATGTTGCAGTTTCTTTAGAAAATACTATATAGTTATAGGCAAGGAAAAATACCTGAATAGACATATAAAAGGAATATATATAATATAAAAGCCTAAGCTACTGAATGACTGAACAACCGGTTGAGCAGTTGCTATGATGCACACTGACCACCAGGGGACAGATGCTCAATGCACAGGATCAGGCTTTCTCCTGTCTGGATCAGGACTGCGAGGATTGGCCTGTGGGGATCAGGCCTGTGGGGATCGGGCTCTCTCCTGTCTGGATTGGGCCTCCTGGGATGGGACTTAACCCAGCTATCCAACATCCCCTGATGGGTACCGGATTGTGAAAGGGTGCAGGCCAGGCCAAGGGACCCCACCAGTGCACAGGGGCCTCTAGTTAATGGTATAAAATTACAGGTTATTTTATTTTATTTTTAAATATATATTTTATTGCTTTTTTACAGAGAGGAAGGGAGTGGGATAGAGAGTTAGAAACATCAATGAGAGAGAAACATTGATCAGCTGCCTCCTGCACATCCCTTACTGGGGATGTGCCTGCAACCAATGTACATGCCTTTGATTGGAATAAAACCTGGGATACTTTGGTCTGCAGGCTGACACTCTGTCTACTGAGCCAAACCAGTTAGGGCAGATTACAGATAATTTTAAAAGTCTTCTTTTGATTATCTACATTTCCTCAATTTTCAATAATAAACATGTATTACAAAAGTAATACCAAAATAAGGAGGAAGTATTCACTTCTCATAGAATAATATAATTTTAACATCTTAATTGAAGGAAGCTCTGAATCCATACTCTCTAATACTTTAGCACCTCAGATATTACTATTATTCAAATAAAAAGTGGTTATTTGCTTTCTAATAATGTAACTTTATAAAATATAAATCTATGAAAGAAGTATATTAATTGAATTTTGGTCATTGAATGCTATTGTTAATGGAAATATTATTTTGGCTTTGGCCTACCTTACTTTTACTGAAAAGTATCCATCAGCATGTATGCCTATTTTAAATATTTTTTATTGCAAACCCAAATAAATTAAAATATTGTTTGCAATAAATTTTTTGAAAGGGGGAAGGCTACGATACCTAATATGGTGGTTATTAGCCACATTAAGTTATTAAGTGCTTGATACATGGTTAGTCTGACTTCACATGTGCTAGAAGTATTAAATACACAATCTCTTTTAAAGACTTAGTAGAGGAAAATAATGTAAAATTTCTCAATAATTATTTATATTTTTCCTTAATAAAATATATTAAATTTACCAGTTTCCTTTTGAATTAAGTTACTAGAAATTTTTAAATTATATATGTGGCTTGCATTATTTATCTAATAGACAGCACTGCTCAAGTCCATGCATTATGTTTTATAAGGAAACCTTATGGATGGCCTATCTTGCCTGGAGGACAGATGATGCTACTGAGCGTGGGACCAAATTTGATTCACACTAGGCCTTCTCAAAGTGTGGTCCTTGGATCAGTAGCCTTATCATGACCTAACAACTTGTTAGAGATACACATTATTGGATGAAATCCCAAGACCTACTGATTCAAAAACTTGGGGACAAGGCTCAATAATATATCTTTTAACAAGCATCCCCACCCCCACCTCAGGTAATATTGATGCAACTAAAGTTTGGTAAGTGCTGATTTGAAGGATCTTGTGGTAAATCTTATTTTAAATTCAGGAATACTTGCTTCTAGTCTATTAGTTTTGAAAAAATCTGGATTTCTAGCTTTTGATGTTTGCTTAAATAATGGCCTTGCCTCAAGGTAGGGATTGAAATTATGATGAGGATTACTGATAACAACCCTTATATGATATAGTCATCTGCTTTTTAGATTTGGAAAGGAAATGTAACCTTCAACCCTAAAATAAGTGAATCATATCTATTCACAATTCTCTCAGGGGATTAAATGTGTGTTAAATAAAAATAACATATACACACTTATTATTTTTACTGAATATAGAAAAAGGGCAAGAAAATGATATGAAGAAGAGAGATTTGTTTCATTCATTCATTCATTCATTCATTATTCATTCAAAAAATATTAGTTGAGCATCAATACAAAGAAAAACCTGTTTATTTTAGTCTGGGATCCCCTTTCCCTACCTCTGCATGGGCAATCCTACTAGAAAATTAATGGTGTTACTAAGAGGAATCCAGAGAATTAGTTGCTGCAGGCAACAGTGACTGGAAAAGCATGAGGAAACAGCATTACTCACAGCAAAGAAGCAGTGATCTCAAATTTCTTATAACACTTCTGTGGATTTATTAAGATAAAAATTGCTTTATGTCATAGTCATAAGAGTAACAGCTATTTCAAAAAGCAGAGGCTTTTGTAACTGTTTAAAATGATCATGAATGTCTATCATGAGTGTTTATTGATTTTGAACTGTGACAAAACTTTTAAAAGTAGATGGAGAAGACACCAGAGGAATGGTAACATTAGAGCCCCTTGGCCTCTTCCCTTAAAATGTCAACAAGTTAACCAACTATAATTCAACAAATAAATTCTTGCTCAACACAGATACACACCTGAGATACCAGTGCACTGAAACATCTAAAGGTGGGCAATCAGGAAGAAATGGGGAGACAAGAAAGGAGAAAAGTATAGAAGGCCCACAGACACAGCTCTGCAACCTGGATCTTATGGCTCAGCCAGGAGATGAGAGAAAACCAGTGACAGTAGGTGTTTGCTTTGGTGGGGGAGGAACAGAGAGCTGGGAAGGAGGGAGGGTGCAGCCCAGTAGGGCAAGTAGTGAGGAAGCAGAAAGTATCTGAGTCAACAGACTCTTGACAAAGCATGGGGTTCTCCATGCAGATCACTGTCAGGCTGGTGGTGGTGTTTCAGGCAAAGAAACAGAACCATAGAGCCCTGGCACCACTTGTGCTCCCAAAAGTTGCCTCCTCTTGCCTGGGGACTTGGGTCCAGGAGCATATTATCTGTGAAGCAAGAGCTATTACAGTAGAAGTGTTTCCCTCTTTGACTGATCCCAGGGAAGGGTGCTTGGGGTGGGATCCAACAAAGGTCAAGTGTTGCCATTACAGTAAGAGCAAAACAAACCCCACCCCCAAGCAGCATGGCTGCATCATATTAAGGAGGTTCTGGAGGTTAAGACTGGGAGATCACAGAATTAAAAAATGTTGTTTTTCTTTGCCATTTACTGGAAAATAATATATAGATAGAATTAAATGCATAGGCAAAAGAGAACAGCAAATACCATGAGTAACCACGGTAAAAGGATGACTAGAAAGAAAAAATAATCCCCAGAAAGCAAACTAGAACAAATGAAAATATGTGATATAAATGATAGAGATATCAAGATTGCAGTCTGAAAATACTTAATGAGATGAGAGAAAATACAGACAATTCAATGCACTCAGAAAAACAAATCAATGAATAAAATAAGTACTTTACTAAGGGAATTGAAATTGTAAAAATAATCAGAAACCTGGACATGAAGCATGCAGTGAAGGAGATTAAAACTACTGAGCATAGAAAACAGAGCCAACTAGATGGAGGAAAGAATTAGTGATAATGAAGACAGAAATCTTCATCATCCATAATGATGCAGAGGGAAGAAGAAAGAGACCTGAGATTGAAGAAAAATGAGAAAGCTCTATAAGAACTGTCTGACTCCATCAGATAAAACAATATTAGAATTATAGGCCTTGTGGAGGAGGAAGAGAAGGAGCATGGAATGGAGAGTCTATTCAAACAAGAGGTAAATGAAAACTTCCCAAACCTATGGAAAGAAATAGATCCTCAAATCCAAGAAGCAAGCAGAACACCTAGTTACCTCAATCCAGCGACTATCTTCAAGGAACTTGATATTAAAACTGTCAAAAATTAATGACAAAGAAAAAATTCTCAAAGCAGACAGGGAAACTTCCCATAAGAATTTCATCTGATTTCTCAGCCAAAACTCTACAAGCCAGAAAAGAGTGGAACCAAATATTCAAACATCTGAAGGAAAGAGATTACCAGCCACAAATAATATATCCATCCAAATTATCCTTTAAATGTGAAGGAGAAATAAAGACATTCCCAAACATACAGAAGCTAAGGAATTTTATCACAAGAAAACCTCCATTACAGGAAAAACTCAAAGGAATTATTCTACCTGAAACAAAGAATATGAGGTCACAAAACTATGTGTAAGATCACAAAAAAACTTACAGCATAAACAAGGATAATTTATGACAACAAAAACATAAAAGGGGAACTTGCAAAGGAAGATGAAGATCAGATGCACTTGGAAAAAAAAAACTACAGTATATATGCAACTTTTTTTTAATATAAAGCAAATGGTAACCACACACAAAAATTACCAAACCAGAACACATAGATTTTTTTAAAAGAGCAAACAGAGGAAAGAAGTATGGATTACCACCAAGCAAAAACAAAAGACAGAAACACAAAGGAAAAGAACAAATGGAGGCAGAGACCTACTAGAAATTAAAAAATAAAATGGCTATAGATAATCCTCATACATCAGTAATTATCCTAAATGTAAATGGTCTGAATTGGATCAGATCAAACCCAATCATATTGAGGATCTTAATAATCCATTGACAGCTCTAGACAGATTAACCAAAGAGAAAATCAATCAATCATTATTGGCCTTCAATGAAACACTAGACCAAAAGGACATAATTGGCATTTACAGAAACTTTCATCCCAGAACATCAGACTATACATTCTTCTGTAGTGCACATGACCATATGTTGGGTCAGAAAACTAGCATCAACAAATTCAAGAAGATTAAAATTATACCAAGCATATTCTCTGATCATGATGCCTTGAAATTAGAAATCAACTTCTAAAAGGAAATAAACCCATAAATACATGGAGATTAAACAGCATACTGCTGAAAAATGGGTCAAAGAAGAAATAAAAGATGAGATCAAAAGATATATAGAGACAAGTGAGAATAACAATAATATATATCAAAAGTTCTGGGATGCAACAAAAACAGTCATAAGAGGAAACATTGTATCATTATAGACCTACATCAAGAAATAAGAGAAATCCCAAGTAAATAAACTAACATCACATCTTAAAGAACTAGAAAAAGAACAAAACCAATGCAAATTCGGCAGAAGAAAGGCAATGATAAAAATTAAAGCAGAATTGAATGAAATAGAGAACAAAAAGGCTACACAAATTAATAAAAATAAGAGCTGGTTCTTTGAAAGGATTAATATAATTGTCAAACCCCTGACTAGAATAACTAAAGAAATAAGGAAAAATACCCATATAAACAAATTCAGAAATGAGAGAGGAGAATTCACCATATCCATCACAGGTACTAGTGTACAAAGGATCATACTAGAATATTATGAAAGACTATATGCCACCAAATTCAATAACACAGAAGAAATGGGTAAGTTCCCAGAAATACATAACCTCCTTAGATTCAATCATGAGTAATTGGAACATGTAAATATACTGATTTCAGCAGTGAGGAAATTGAAACCATAAAAAACATACCCCAAAATACAAGACCAGATAGCTTCACCAGTGTATTCTATCAAACGTTCAAAGAAGTTTAAAACCTATTCTTCTCAAACTCTTCTAAAAGTATGAAGAAGAGGCAATACTTCTTAACACATTTTATGACACCAATACAGCCCTGATACCAAAACCCGGCAAAGGTAACACACACACACACACACACACACACACACACACACACACAACTACAGGCCTATATCTCTGATAAATATAGATGCAAAAATAATAAACAAAATACTAGAAAATTGAATACAATAGTACATCCAAAAAATAATATACCACAATCAAGTGGAGTTCATTCCAGGGGCACAAGGATTGTTCAACTTACACAAATCAATTATGTAGTAACAACATTAACAAAAGAAAGGATAAAAATTGTGTGATCTTTTCAATAGATGCACAAAAATATTTGATAAGATACAGCATATATTTGTACTTAAAACGCTCAATAAAATAGAAATAGAAGGAAAATACCTTAGCATACTAGTGACTACATATGATAAACCCTCAGCTAATATCACTATTGAGTACAATGGTGAAAAACTGAAAGCATTTCCTCTAAGATAGGGAATAAGACAAGGATATCCACTCTCAACACTCTTATTCAACATAGTACTGGAAGTCCTAGTCAGAGCAATAATGAAAGAGAATGAAATAAAAGGCATCCAAATAGTGAAGAAAGAAGTAAAATTCACTTTTTGTGAACAACATGATTCTGTATATAGAAAACCCTAAAAATGCCAACAAAAATCTGTTAAAAACAATAAATACAGTTAAGTTGCAGAATACAAAATGAATGTAAAAAAATCCACTGATTTGTGGAAATAACAGCAAAATTTCAGAAAAAGAAATAAAGAACAATTCCTTTTGCAATTGCAACCAAAAAGAATAAAATACCTAGGAATAAACTAAAAAGACATATATACTGAAAATTACAAAACATTATTAAAAGACATTGGAAAACACACAACAAAATGGAAATATATTTTGTGTTATTGGATTGAAAGAATCAATATAGTTAAATATTATTATCACCCTGAGCTATATACTTATTTAATGCAATCCTCATCATAATCCCAATGTCATTTTTAAAAAGAAATAGAATGAGAAATCTTAAGATTTGTATGAAACCACAGAAGATCCCAAATAGCTAATGCAATCCTGAGAATAAAGAACGAAACTGGAGTTATCACACTACCTGTCTTAAAATTATACTTCAGAGTTATGATAATTAAAACAGCATGGTATTGGCCAAGAAACAGGCACACAGATCAACAGAACAGAATAGAGAGTCCAGCTGTAATACCACATGTATATGAACAGATAATTTTCTACAAAGGAGCCAGAAAAACACAATGGAGTGAAAGTAGTCTCTTCAATAAATGGTGCTTTGAAAACTGGAAAGCCATGTGCAAATGAATAAATTGAATTGCAGTTTGTCTCCATGTATAACAATAATTCAAAATAGATCAAAGACCTAAATATAAGACTAGAAACAATAAGATAAATAGGATAAAAGATAGGTATCAAACTTATGGACTTTGGTAGTAGAGAATACTTTATGAACTTCACAACAAAGAAAAGAGAAATAAAGACAAAAATTAAAGAATGGGACTATATCAACCTAAAAAGCTTCTGCACAGCAAATGAAACTGACAACAAAGCAAAGAGGCAGCCAACCAGATGGGAGATGACATTTACAAGCAGTTGCTCTGACAAAGGTTTAAATTCCAAAATATATAAGGAACTCATAAAACTCAACACAAGACAAATAAACAACCAAATCAAAAAGTTGACAGAGGATCTGAAAATACACATTTTCCAAGAAGACATATGAACAGCCAATACATATATGAAAAGATGTTCAACCTCACTATCAATTAGGGAAATTCAAATAAAAACTACAATGAGATACCACCTCACACCTGTTAGAGTGACAATTATCAACAAGACAAGTGTTGGAGAGGTGGTGGAGAAAAGGGAACCTTCATTCACTGCTGGTGGGAATGTAGACTGGTACAACCACTATGGAAAACAGTCTAAAATTCCTCAAAAAATTAAGAGTAGAGCTATCTATGACCCAGCAATCCGTCTCCTGGACATATACCCCAAAAAACATGAAATCATGTATTTGCAAAGATATATACACCTTAATGTCCATTGCAGCATTGTTCAGAGTGGCCAAAATATGAAAACAACCCAAGTGTCCTGTTATAGAGGACTAGATAAAGAAGATGTGGTACGTATACACAATGGAATACTACTCAGCCGTAAGAAAGGATGAAATAGTGACATTTGCAAAAACATGGATGGGCCTTGAGAATATTATGCTAAGTGAAATTATTAAATCAGAAAAAGCTAAGAACTCTATGAGTTCACTCATAAGTGGGATATAAAACTGAAACTCATAAACACAAACAGCAGTGTGGTGGTTGCCAGGGGGCAGAGGGTGGAGGGAGAAGGAGATCCTAATATATGGCGACAGGAGAAGATTTGATTTTGGGTGGTGGCCACATAGTGGCCATATACAGATCTCACAACATACAAACCCACACCTGAAACCTATGTGATCATGTCAACCAATGCTACCCCAATAAATTTAATAAATAAAAAAATGTTGATGCAATATTTTTAGATGTCATATGCTCCCAACAAATGAAGCTCAAAGCACTATTACATATGTTATAGTGGATTTTTAAAAGCCTTTAGGTTACACTGTAATGCTGATATAACAACATGCACTCCTGAGCATTTGGCATAAAGTTGGTGACTTGCAGAAATCATCTTAAAGTAGCTACCTTGTTTATGATTTCACTCATATGTTGGATATAAAACTGAAACTGATTGCTTTGGCCGGTGAGGCTGTTTCTTGGAATGTAGTCCCATACACCAAAAGGTAGCGAGTTCAATTCCAGGTCAGGGCACATACCCAGATTGTGGGCAACACCATTAATTACCCTGCTTTTCCCCAGATCTCTGTTTTATCTCATGCTTTCAAGAACCAATGTTAGTTAATATGATTTCTGATTTCATATGTGGATTTCTTCTGTTGAGTCCTCCCCCCCCACAACATATATTATACTTTTGAAGCATTCTTTTTTTTTTCCCTGTTGATAGTGTTACAGATGTACCTATTTTCCTCCCACCAACTTTGTCCCCATTCACCCAGACACCCCCCACCCTCATCACATTGTTGTCTATGTACATAGGCTATGCACATATACATTTATGTTCTTTAGCTAATCTCTTCCAGTCCCCCCATCCCCTTTCCCTCTGAGATCTGTCACTGCGGTCCATGTATCTATGCCTTTGGTCAGTTTGTTTTGTTCATTATATTCCACATAGAAAGAACCTTTGATGAACCAGACAGAAAGACACATTTTGTTTGTTCGTATTGCAGTGAGAATTACTTGTATTCCCAGTTTTAATTTCTTTTGTTTTGCGGAACTCCTGTACAGCTCATTGATTTCTATTCAGATTGCTTTAGAGTTGACACATATTCTCTTGGTAATTAAGTTGTTTTTTTATGCATGTACTTTAAATTATTTCTTAAATGTATTACTTCTTCCTGTTTTGTCCAAATATCTGGGTGGTTGGTGGATTACCTGGTCTTATCAACTGTGACCTCACTATAGTGCAGTTAATGAGCCCCTGAAAGTTGATTTTCTTGTGAAGTCTAATTATATTCCACACAATTCTTTATCTATGGAATATCTAGATAAAGATTAAGGGAAAAAATAGGGATTTCTAGAAAGATTCTTTTTAAATTTTTTATTGAAGTAACTTTGGTTAATAACATCATATAAATTTAGGATGTACAACACTATCTGTACTAATAAAAGCCTAGGTGGTCCTTGCACCCTCATGCACGATGTCGCCATAAGATGGCCACCACAAGATGGCTGCACACACAGTGGAGGCGGGACCTGGTGGCTGCTCTGTGAGGTGAGGCCTGGGGGTCCTGTGGCTCTGTGCAGTGCAGAGGTGGTGGGTCCTGGTGGAGGAGGCAGGTCATGGCAAGGGAAGGCAGTTGTGGGCGATCAGGTTGGCAGGGGAGGACAGTTGGGACATTAGGCTGGTAGGGGAGGGTAGTTGGGGATGATTGGGCCAGCAGGGGAGTGGTTAGGGGGTGATTGGGCTGGCAAGCAGGTGAGTGGTTAGGAGCCAGTGGTCCTGGATTGTGAGAGGGATGTCCGACTGTCGGCTTAGGCCTGATCCCGCAGTTGGACATCCCTTGAGGGGTCCCAGATTGGAGAGGGTGCAGGCCAATTTCGTGCACTGGGCCTCTAGTAATTCAATATCTGTATATTCCATTGTATACTCACCACCAATATTTAAGTTTCCATCCATTACCATATATTTGACCCCCTTTACTTATCTTACCCTACCTAGTCCCTTTCAACTCCGGTAACCACCACTCTGTTGTCTATATCTATGAAGTTGTTTATCATTTTTTTGTATTAGACTCTTCACCACTCCTCTTTTCTGCCTCACTACCCCAAGCCCCATCTTCAGATGTAACTATGTCTTCAATATCTGTGCATTTCAGGAGTTGCATGGGGAAAATAAGCTTGTTTCCTGTTATGATTTAAGTTTTAAATTTCTTCAGTTATGTTAGTTACTATTTATTTATTTGTTTTCCAGCTTCCAAACTTCTGTTGATATTTTTTGGTTGCTATGTTCTTCTTTCCTGTTATTTGTGTGTGCATGTTTATTTATTGTCAATTTAGTGGGTTTTAGAGAGGTGATAAGGAAAAAAGTATGAAATAGAATATACAGATATTGAATTACTAGTGGCCTGGTATGTTTCTTGGCAAGTAGCTATTTGCATTTAATAAATGTTTTTAAATTTCATATCAGGTAGCCAAGTTTATCAGACTTTTATATACTAACTAGAGGCCTGGTGCATGAAATTCATGCATGGACAGGGTCCCTAGAGCCGATCAGGGCCTTCTGGCTGCCAGCTACCAGCTGCCAGCCTGGGCTTTCTTTCCCCAGCTGCTGGCTGTTGGCCAGGGGGTTCCTATGTTCCACACCTCCCCGTGGTGGTCAGCACATGTCATAGCGAATAATCCATCTCCCAATCGAACTCCCGTGGAGACAATTTGCATATTAGGCTTTCATATAAATAGATGACCAAAACACAAATCATAGCTTAAACTGTCATTTAAACTACACTTATATAATTCACAAATGTGTTCATTATTTCTCTATTGGTCATGATACACACTTTGTATAAGACTGTGACCTTGAATTTATTGTCCAGTTCATGCAAATGTTGAGTTTGGAGCAGTTTATATAAAGGCTTGGGAGTGATTAAGGAATAAAAAATGATTTGCTTGTTAAGCTAGGATTTTTATTTTCTTCAATTCCCTTTCCCACATCCTATGATAAGTTCCCCATTAGGTAATCAAGATGTTTGTCCCATCTTCAATGAACAGACTAATGAGCAACAGGTTCAATAAAAGTCAGAATTGTATTGTAGATCATACCAGCCTGACCAAGCACTTAGAATATTTGATATACCAGTATGGTTCTCAGTTGAATTCTAAAGAAAGCAAGTGGTACTTTGGGATCTTGTTTTTTTCTCATCTTTGACTTTTTCCTAATTCAGTTAGTGAAACAGGTTTGGAGACGGGAAATACACAATTGTAGGAAAATTTCCCTAACACCATTTTGGGAATGCTTGATATTTAAGCAATTTGCTTTTAGGTCAATTGCTTTGAATTCCATTTAGTTAAAGAGGAGTGCAAAAGAAGATATCTTGTCAGTGGGGAATTATCAAGAATGTGATGGTCATAAAAAGGAATATCTAAAATAAGAACTTTGGGTTTGTAACCTTTTATTATTAGGAATTACACAATTTTTAAAACTTCAGAATAGAAAGTCCAAAGGCTGAGAAAGGGAGGATATTATTAATTTGTAACATCATGAAAAGTTAGGGTAGAAGAATATAGGTGCTTTATTTAAGTCTATTGATTCCATTCCCAGTCCCAAATACACTCGAGTCTCAAAAGAGTACATTTACAACAAATGGTAAATCAAATATAGTACTATATTTAGGCACTAAATCATCAAGAATAATCAATGCAATAACAAATGTAAATCTACTTATTTAATAAATTTTTATTGAGTCTCTAACTCTAGCTGGGCATTAAATTATGCCAGGTTGGCAATAAAAAAATGAATCATGGAATGGATAAATGAGTAAGGCATGTAAACACCTGAGTGTTATACAATGTAATAAGTGCTAGGATAGTGTCTAAAAATAGCTATTTATAATGGTGGCACAGAAGATGTCAAATGAGTTATGAAGTCTTAATAGTGGAGTAGAAGCTTTAGCTGGATCATAAAATATGTGTGGAACTTTTGCGGGCAGAAAAACCAAGAAAATACATTTAATGACTATGGTACAATATATATAAACACAGGAATGTATAAAATACCATATCAAAGTCAGCACAACTAGTAATTCTCATTGATTGGTCCATATGGTTTGAGGCAACAAGTGGTATATTAGTTTTCTATTGTTGTTTGGCAAAAGAACACAAAATCAGCAGCTTAAAACAACACACATTTATTGTTATCATAGCTTCTGTAGGGCTGAAGTCGGTACAGCCTAACTGGGTTCTCTGCTTTGCGTCTCACAAAGCTATAGTCAAGTTGCTTTTTATCTGGATTTCAGGGGGTGTTTCCAAGTTCAGATTGTTGGCAGAATTTTTTTTGTGTGGCTGTAGAATCCATGGTAATTTGATTCTTCAGAGTTAGCAACAAGGAGTCTCAGCTGCTTCAAATATCTCATGTTAGAAAAGGCCTAAATTCACTTGTAAAGTACTCACCTAATTAGGTCAGGCACATTCATAGCACTCTTTTTTTATTAACTTAAGGTCAACTGATTAATGAACTTAATTATACCTGCAAAATTCCTTCACCTTTGACATCTAAACTAATAAAAGCGAAATATTAAAATTAACCATTGTTCCGAGACGGGTAAGCCACACCCACCAGCCAATCAGAGCAGCTGTATGCAAATTAGCCCAACCAACATGGCGGCCGCCACTCACAGACCTGAGTAAACGGCTGTTTCCATTGCGGCAGGAGCGAAAGTGAAGCTGCGCCCGCTCAGCTCAACTCCGATTAAACTGGCTCTAGCGAAACACACCTTTGAAACAATATAACAATCATAGAATCCTCGGGAGCTGAAGGAAAGAGCAGCCTGGGACTAACCAGTAAAAGTAACAATTGTTTCATTATAGACGCTGTGAGGTGAAGCAGAGAGGAGGCTTCATTAGTTAGAAGGTCGCCTTAAAGGAACAGTGTATCAATTATAGAAGATAACCCCAGGCCTTAAAGGAACAGCATCAATTATAGGAGAGAAACCACAGAAACCTGTGTCCAGTCAGCTTTGCTGGGACGTTGGGTCAATGGGAGCTGTGGGCAGCCTTAAAGCCCCTCACCCAGGCTGGTCAGGCACGCCAGCAAGTGGGCATCCCCCGAGGGGTCCCAGACTGTGAGAGGGCACAGGCCGGGCTGAGGGACCTCCCGAGTGCACAGAGCGGCTGCAGGGCGGGACAGTGCATGACCCAGGACCCGTGAGTGGGAAAGAGGCGGCAGGGTTGGAGGGCACCGGGAAGCGGGTAAGAGGCGGCAGGGGGTCGGCAGCCTGCTTGGTGGGCTTCCCAAGCCCTTTGCAGAGCATCGGGGAGCGGGTAGGAGGTGGCAGGGGGTCGGCAGCCTGCTTGGTGGGGTTCCCAAGCTCTTTGCAGAGCATCAGGGAGCGGGAAAGAGGTAGCAGGGGGTCAGCGGCCTGCTTGGCGGCTGTCCAGGCCCTTTGTAGGGCATTGGGGAGTGGGAAAGAGGTGGCAGGGGGTTGGTGGCCTGCTTGGTGGGCTTCCCAGGCCCTTTGCAGAGCATCGGGGAGCGGGTAGGAGGTGGCAGGGGGTCGGTGGCCTGATTGGCAGC
>PVJC01011102.1:0-42246 GCA_004026665.1 Murina feae
GCTGCAGAGTAGGTGGATGCTATACTCATCTACTTCAGTGCCAAACCAGATTTACAGCTAAATTGTAAAACAATCCACCTGAATAACCAACTGAAGATTAGCTGAACTGAAATATTACAACCAAGGATTTGCAGAAGAAGCCACATAGAGACTGGTAAAAAGGGCAGAGATGAGGAAAGTGTTGGCTTCCGCATCCATGTGTGGTGGCTAAGAAGCCAGAGGGATATTTTGGATGCAAAACTCTGTCCCCTAGGAGCATGGGAAGGATCCCAACCCAGAGCAAGAGAGACAGGAAAAGAAGCCTGCATGGTATTTGGTGGTGAAAGTCAGTGGGATTCAGTTTTCCTGGGAGAGAAAAGTTAAGATCTCCTATTGTTTTAGCACCAGCCTGGGGAGTGCACTGCATGGTCCTTCAACTACTGGCAACACCACTTTGTTGTGCTCAGGTCTGGCAGAGAGATCTTCATGCTCATTTTCTGGAGAAGCTCTTGGCAGAGACCTGAACAGTGATTCAACTGGGTAGCTTGGAATGGGACAATTCTTCCCCACCCTGAGTGTACAGCCAGTGCATCCCCTACCTGTTGAATCACTTGATCTGCCCTGCCACTCTGTGGCCCTGCCTTGCTGAGTTCAGTTGCACAGGGGGATCAGAGTCTTTTGGAAAGTCTCCTAGGGAGGCTTTGGTCCAGGAATCAGACAGGCGCTTCAATGGATGGCTACATGGCAGGGGGACCACTCCTATCTCCCCTGAGATCTCAGCCCATGCTAACCTAGGAAGGGGGAGAAGTGCCCCCTCCCCCACTCCTGCAGGCTTTTTTGTCAGCACCCCCAACCAGAGACTGTTTAGATAGGTCCACTCAAGTCCCAATGGTCCTGCCTTGCTGAGTTCAGTTCCCAAGGGAAAAGGGTGTGCTATCCAGAGCTGAGACATTCGGAGTATGTCTCCCTAGAAGGCAATTGTCCAACACTGGGATGAAGTGCTTGGCCCCCTCTTGTGGGTTCAGCTTACATCTCCCTCAATGGGAGACACTTTTGATCTGTCATACCTGAATCCCAATGTCTCTGCCCTATTGAGCTTGCTCCTGCATAGGGATGACTGGCTGCACCCAACCTGAATCTGTGATGTACTCCTCCTGGTGGAGCTAGAATGAGAGTCTCTAGCAAAGATTGTGTGGATTTGTTATGAAGTAAAGGCCACCTTCCCCTCATGACAACACAGCCCCCAAGTAGAGGAACCAATGGCCCCATCCTCCCAACCCAGGTCACCCCACCCTTGTGAGTGCCAGACCTGTGGAAGGGTCTGTGAATCATGGTGAGCCTTGGCCAATTCTACAGTCTTTCTGCAAAAGGCTCTAGAGGAAGACCAGGCAACATCAGGGGAGGGAGGTAGAGTAGCTAATAGGTGGAGGCAAATCTCAGGGAGCCTCGGAGCTTTTATAGATCTGCCCTCAGCTTGTACACGGATTGGACCCTCACACACACAGATACCTAGGTCCAGTAGATGCAGCCACAAACAGTGAATAGCATGGTAGCTCCAGAAAGGTAGCCCAAGGATACACAATATCGGACAGCAACCTATACCTGAACTCTATCCAAGGGGACTCAAAAACCAGTAGTGGGCATCATACCATACCAGAGCTCAACCTAACTAGCCACATAAGTATCACCCCAAAGGAGGATCTGGCTAGCACCAGACACTGCTGGGAACAACTCTGCCTCTGTAGGAAGCCTCTGCACAGTGATTGAGATTTATCCTTATAGTCAGCCATACTGAAGGGTTAACTCCACACATAAAAATGCCAACAGTATTCAAGACTCAACTATAACAACTCAAATATAACCCACAAGAAAAATTCCTGGAGCACTGAGATCAGGTAATCTGGAAGATGTGCCACTGAGCCCCAAAACACACCTATATCATAAGCCATTATAACAAGTTTTGGAATCATAGCAGATCTACATAATACACATAGACAAAATAGGAAGTAAAGGAAATATGTCTCAAATGTCCCAGAGATGTGATTCAGTGGTTGAACATCAACTTCTGCATCATATCGTCACAGTTCAATTCTGGGTCAGGGCACATGCCCAGATTTCAGGCTCAGTCGCCAGTGAGGGTATGCAGAAGGCAGCCAATCAATTATTTTCTCTCATAATTCATGTTTCTATCTCTATCTCCCTCTGCCTTCTTCTCTGAAAACCATATATATATCAGATGAAAAGACAAAAGAAATTCCCAGAAAAGAAATGGAAGCAACCAAAATACGAGATGCAAAGTTTAAAACAATGGTTATAAAGATGCTCAAGGAGCCTAAAGAAAGAATGGATAATCTCAGTGAGAACTTAAACAAAGAGATAGTAAGCAATAAAAAGGACATAGAAACCGTAAGAATGAACCAGCCAGAAATAAAGAATAGATCTGAAATGAAGAATATACAAGAAGGAATCAGCAAGAGGTTAGATGAAGCAGAAGATGAAATCAGCAACCTAGATGATAAGATAACAGTAAGTATCCGAGGAGAGAGAGAGAAAGAGAGAGAGAGAGAGAGAGAG
This sequence comes from Murina feae, assembly GCA_004026665.1. NCBI lineage: Eukaryota > Metazoa > Chordata > Mammalia > Chiroptera > Vespertilionidae > Murina > Murina feae. The sequence continues at coordinate 2,554 of PVJC01011102.1, forward strand.
AGAGAGAGAGAGAGAGAGAGAGAATTTTTTAAAATGAGGAAAGGGTAAGGGACCTCTGGGACAACATCAGCCATAACAACATCCACATCTTAGAGGTACCAGAAAGAAAAGAGAGTGAGCAAGGCATAGAGAACTTGTTTAAAGAAATAATGGCTAAAAACTTCCCTAATCTAGTGAAGGAAAAAGTCACACAAGTTCAGGAAGATGAACCTAAAGAAACCCACACCAAGACACATCATAATTAAAATGGCAAAGGTTAAAGATAGATAATCTTAAAAACAGCAAGACTAAGACAGTTAACTATCTACAAGAAAGTTCTCATAAGGCTGTCAGTTGATTTCTCAACAGAAACACTAAGGCCAAAAGGATTAACAGGAAATATTTAAAGTTGTGAAAAGCAAAGAATTACAATCAAGATTACTCTTACCAGCAAAGCCATCACTTAAAATTGAAGGCAAAATGAAGAGCTTCTCAGAAAAAAAACAAAACAACAACAACAAAAACTAAATAAGTTCATTATCACCAAACCAGTATTGTAAGGACTTTTAAAGTTCTACTTTAAGAAGAAGAAATATATATATAGAGAGAGAAACATAAGTATGAAGAATAAAATTTCAATAAATAAGTACCTATCATTAATAACCTTAAATGTAAATGAATTAAATGTTCCAATCAAAAGACATAGGGTAGTTAAATGGATAAAAAAACAAAACAAAAAACAAGACCCATATATATACTGTCTACAAAAGACCCACCTCAGAATCAAAGAAACACAAAGACTGAAAGTGAAGGGATAGAAAAACATATTCCAAGCAAATGGAAACCATAAAAAAGCTTGGGTAGCAATACTATATCTGACAAAACAGACTTCAAAATAAAGGCCATAAAAAGAGCCAAGAAGATCACTACATAATACGAAAAGGATGCATCCCACAAGAGGATATAACTTTGTAAACATATATGCACCCAATATATGAGCAGCTAAATATATAAAGAAAGTCTTGGTGAATATTAAGAAATAGGCCAAGAGGATTACAGTCATAGTGGAAAGTTTTAACACCCCACTGACATCAATTAATAAATCTTCTAAACAAAAGAACAAAAATCTTCAAGGCAACAGCAACCGTAAATGACACACTGGATCACATGGATTTAATTGATATTTAAAGAGTATTTCATCTCAAAGCAGCACAACATACATTCTTCTCAAGTGCACATAAAACAGCCTCAGAGGTAGACCTCATGTTAGGGCACAAAATAAGTTTTAACAAATGCAAGAAGATTGAAATCATACCAACCATATTCTAAGATCACAATAGCATGAACTAGAAATCCATTACAATAAAAACCAGAAAACATTAAAATAGATGGAGGCAAAATAACATAGTAAACAATGAATGAGTTAACAATGAGATCAAAGAAGAAATCAAGGGTCATTAGCCAATGAATGAAAACGAACACACAACAACCAAAAATCTAGGGGACACAGTGAAAGCAGTGCTGAGAGGGAAGTTCATAGCATTACAGCCTTACCTCAAGAAGCAAGAAAAGTCTCAAATAAACAATCTAACCCTACATTTAAAAGAACAACAAAGCCCAGATTAAGTAGAAGAAAGGAAATATAAAGATTAGAGCAGAAATTAATGACATAGAGACTTCCTCAAAATTAATACAAAAGACTAATGAAACAAAAAGCTGGTTCTTTGAAAGGATAAACAAATTGACAAATCTTTAACCAGACTCATGAAAAAAAAAAGAGAAACAAAGAGAGAGAGATAACCCGAATAAATAAAATCAGAAATGAAAGAAAAATAACAATTGACACCACAGTAATACAAAGGATTGTAAGGAAATACTACATGTCAACAACTATACTAGTGTGCTAACAAATTGGACATCCTGGGCAAAATGTACAATTTCCTAAAAACACAGTCTTCCAAAACTGAATCAAAAGGAATCAGAAAACCTGAATAGGCCAATAACAACTAAAGAAATTGAAACAGTAATCTAAACACTCCCAGCAAACAAAAGTCTTGGACTAGATGGCTCCTCAAGTGAATTTTATCAAACAATCAAAGAAGAACTAACACCTATCATCCTCCAAGTATTCAAAAAATCCAAGAGGAAAGGAGACTTCCAAGCTCTTTGTTCAAAGCTGTCATTATCCTAATTCCCAAACCAGATGAAGACACTATGAAGACAGAAAATTATAGGCCAATATTCCTGATGAATATATATCCTAAAATCCTCAACAAAATATTGGCAAACTGGATCCAACAATACATTAAGAAGATGGTACACAATGAGTAAGTGTAATTTATTCTGAGGATGCAAGATTAATACAGTAGTCCCAAATCAACAAATGTGATTAGGTGCATATATGTTTACCAGGGCCACATTCTCTTATTGGAATGATCCATTTAGTATTATGTATTAGCCTTCCTTTTCTCTTCTTTTTTTAAAAATATATTTTATTGCTTTTTTTTTTACAGAGATGAAGGGAGAGGGATAGAGAGTTAGAAATGTCAAAGAGAGAGAAACATCAATCAGCTGCCTCCTGCACATTCCCCACTGGGGATGTGCCCACAACCAAGGTACATGCCCTTGACTAAAATTGAACCTGGGACCCTTGAGTCTGCAGGCCAATGTTCTATCCACTGAGCAAAACCTGTTAGGGTCTTTTCTCTTCTTATGGCCTTTGTTTTGAAGTCTGTTTTGTCAGATACAAGTATTGCTACTCCTGCTTTTTTTGTTGGCTTGTTTCCATTTACATGGAAAAATTTTTCATCCCTTCACTTTGATCCTGTGTCTTTTATTGTGAGGTGGGTCTCTTGTAAACAATATATGTATGCCTTATGTTTTTGTATCCATTCATCTACCCTATGCCTTTTGATTTACTTAAGCCATTTACATTTAAGGTTATTATTGATAGGTACTTATTTATTGCCACTTTTAGTCTTTATGCCAATGTTCCTCTCTCTATATATATATATTATTATTATTACAGCAGTCCCTTTAACATTTCTTGAAATGCTGTTTTGGTGGTAATAAACTCCTTTAGCCTTTATTTTTGTCTGGGAAGCACTTTCTTTCTTCTTCATTTGTGAATGACAGATTTGTTGAATAGAGTAGTCTTGGTTTCAGATAATTACTTTAAATACTGCATGCCATTTCCTTCTGGCCTGTACTATTTCTGTTTAGAAACAGCTGACAACCTGATGGGAGCTCCCTTGTAGGTAACTGACTATCTCTCTTGCTGTCCTTAAGATTCTCTCTTTGCCTTTAACATTTACCATTTTAATTATGAATTGTCTTGAAGTGGGTCTCTTTGGGTTTATCTTGATTAGAACCCTCTGTGCTTCCTGAACCTGTGTGACTTTTTTCTTCACCAGCTTAGGGAATTTTCTGTGATTATTTTATTAAATAGGTTGTCTATTCCTTGCTCACTTTCTTATCACTATATTACCTCTATGACACAAATGTTGTTCCATTTCATGTTGTCCATAATTCCCTTAAACTACCCTCATGCCTTTTAAGTATTTTTTCTTTTTGTTACTCTGATTAGTATTTTGTTGTTGTTGTTACTCTGATTTTTTTCTACCTTGTCTTCTAATTTGCTTATTTGGTCTTTGCTTCTTCTAACCTATTGTTTATTTCTTCCAGTGTATTCTTTATTTCAGGTATGTTATTCTTCATTTCCAACTGGTTCTTTCTCATGGTTTATATGTCCTTGTTCAAGATTATGAACATTCTAAAGACCATTACTCTATACTCTGATTCTGATAGATAGTTTCCCTCCATATCTTTTAACTCTTTTCTGAAGATTCTTTCTGCTCTTTCATTTGGGTCCTGATTACTTTTGTCCCATTCTTGGATGGGCTCAGCACTCAGGCTTGCTGATAGTGAGGCCCAACCCCTGCCACATTGTGCCAGAACAAAATTGGTTCTGGCAGAACAAAACAGGACCAAACCAAATACAACATGAAAAACAAAGACAAACCACAACAATAAAGACTTAAAAAGAAAATGAAATAAAAGAAATAAAAAAAATACTAAAAGACACAAAGCCAAAAGAAGGAAACAAAGGAAAGAGAAACAAATAAACAAACAAAAGAACAAGAGAAAAAAAGAATAGAATAGAAGGAGATAAATCAGGTTATGGAAAAAATAGAAGAAAGACAAAAGAAGAAAAAAAGCAGAAAAACTTATGATCTGCTATTTATGGATCTCAATGAAATTTGCTCTGAAGTTGTTGGATCTGGCTCCCTAGTGTGTTTGTCCTGGGTCTTCTGGGAGTTTCCCTGGTGTGAGTTGCTGTCCCTGGCTGGCTGTGGACAACTTGACTAAAGCACAGCAGAGCAGAGTCCCAATTAGTCTGGTGGACCTGTTTCTAGAGTCCAAAGGCTGAGTCTGCTTTGGATATCCTACCTTGAATGTCCCTATTCTAAGCTGCTCTCCCTTTCCTCACAGAACATGAAGTTTAATTCATCTTATCTATTTTCCTCTTTGTTGCCTGTATTTTAGTGTGTCTTATTTGACTTTCAATAATAATGTGTTCTAGTTTCATGAATACAATAGCATCACTTATCTTGCAAGTACATTAATTGCAGGTTTGTTTGATTTTTACTTTTGTTGTTGTTGTTGTTCCCTGCATTATCTCTGTGGGTTTTTTTTTTTTTTTCTTTTTTCTTTCATGATGGAGGTTTTCTTTAAGTGCTTGCTAAGCTTTAGTAGTTATTCAATCTTTATGGTTAGGTACTAAAACCCTGATTGGGACCCAATGAACGTGGGTATAATGGACAGAACAAAATAGTGGGCTTTACTTTACAACAATGATTTTCAACTGGTATGCCACAAGAATTTTTAAAACATGCAGTACCTGACTATTTAGTCAGACTTCTCTTCCTTAGATTTTCAAATTTTAAAAAATGACAACAGCCAACACAACAATAGCTTTTCAGTGTGAATTCCCTGTCTTAAATTATAAATGTATAAGTCATACAATAGAGTTGCATCTTATTGGTCACACAATAAGGCTGCATCATAGTGTTTAATTCTTGGTAACAGAAATCCTTATATACAAATATAGGCATTGGATAGTTTTTAAAGTCACTCTGAAGCAAAAAGGGAATATAATTACTTTTCTTATTTAATTTTTTGTAAACCAATCAAAATTATATCTATTTTTTTGTAAGATTGCGCCACAGAATTTTAGTGATTAGTTTATGTCTGCCATGAGATGTGAAAGGTTGAAAATCACTGCTCTAAGACAACAATATGTCAATGCAACCTTTTAAAGAGAAGAATCCCTAATGTCAATGCACGCAAGCATTTCTTTGGGGCCCTCAAATTCCTCGGTAAAGGAATAGCTATCATCTAACCTTCGGCTTTGGAGACATTAGTCTGGCTACTAATACTATGAAAGCAGGATGAGGAAGAGGGGTATTTGAGCCCATCATCATTCATTATAAATGTTATTCAATCTCTTTTCTTTTAGATGTGTCCTTTGCCTTTCCCCACCTTCTATATCTTTGTCCGATGTCCTGAAATTCAGAGCCTCTCAGTTTCAATTTCCCCAAAGAAAAAAATGAACTAGTTTTCCATGGGAGAAGGGCATATAAGAAAGGGACTTAGCTTTTCTTTATGTAAACTTCCTACTGGCTTTCCTATTAGCACTTGTCTTTGTCAGCTCAGGCTGCTGATACAGAATGCCATAGACTATGGTTTATAAGCAACAGAAATTTATTTCTTACAGTTCTAGAGGCTGGAAGTTCAAGATCAGGGGGCCTGGATGTCTGGGTTCCAGTAAGAGCCCTCTTCCAGAGGCAGACTGCGGATTCCTTGCTGCATCCTCACATGACAAGAGCAGAGAGAAGAAAGCACTTCCTGATTCATATAAAGACACTGATTCCAATTAGGAGGACTCCATCCTCATGACCTCATCAGCTAGTAATTTTAATTACCTCCCAGAGGTCATACCTCCTAAAACCATCACATCAGTGGGTTAGAGTTTCAACATATGAATTGGGGGTGGGGTGGGAGGGTGCACACAAATATTTAATCAATAACAGCATCTCATCTAACCAACTATGTTTCAAAGCAATATCTTGTGTCTCTCAGTTCTGAGCTTTCATTGATGCTGAAGGCAAATTGGCTCACCTCTCCACAGCATCTTCTCCCAGAAATAAAGTTTTAGTTTCTTCCTTTTTCCTAAGTCATTATCCCCAAAATGGGCTTCTTATTTCCCAGGAGTTTATTGTAATCCTTTCCCACTGTTGTCTTCTACTGCCTTTGAGAGTTTATATCTTTCTATTTCTTTGATGGAACATTTGGGAGGGGAAAAAGAAAAATATGAGGTCAAGTTATCTTGTCTTACCAGAAAATCTTACTGTCTTCCGGAGTATTGCTGCATGTCCTTTTCTCTATTATTGCTGATGTTCAGCATTCTCAAAGGACATTTCTTAGGAACAGTGGTTATATGAGCTGTTAATTAAGAAAATATATTAAGGATCCCATGGCCAACTAATCATGGAAGACAGTATGCAAGGATATCTTTCTGCAATGCCAATATCCATCTTAAAATCCAGATTTTTAAAAAAATTCTCTTTGTGATTATATATACATACACATCTATATTAGACTCAGCTTACAGAACTATCTTATTCCCCAGATTTAGCTATAAATTATCTTAGACTAAAATATTCAAACAAATATGCTTCAGTCTCTTAAGAGGAATTCCAAGCATATTTTAGCTTCAGTAGAAAGCAAGCTAAAATAAGTACTTTGCAAGGAACAATATGCAACCAAATGCAAAAGCCTTGCTTATTAATATTTTAAGTCCTTTGATTTGTATGGCCATATCTCATATATTCAAATGAAGCACATCCTATAGGTGGCTTCCAACTTCCTACAAAAACAAGGATTGATCACTGTCAGTGACCAATGAAGTCCTCTCCCATTACAGGCATCAAAATCAGCAAGCACTTGAGCTGTTTTTTTTATTTTTTTCAACTAAGCTCTTCCTATAAAGTTGTCCCACATTTGATTTGTTCTTTGTGAAATTAAAAACATGCTTTAGTTCTAGCTGTTTCAGCAGAAAAAAAAGAGGGCCTGGATTTTGTTTTTCAAGAGTGGGTAGGGAAAAGCATTGCCAAAAGCACCAGCGATTTTCTTCATTCTCAATTTTGACATTCTCTCATGATTTGTCTTTTATCTGAGGAAGGTCGCTTCTTGTATGTCAAAATTCCACTTGTTACAAATGCAGCCAGCGTCCCTGCTCAAGCATCTGGCTGACACACAGTGAGGCTCAGCTGCCAGGATGCCAGGACCCTACTGAATGATGCCTATTACAAATTAATTGCAGCAATCTATAATAATAAAAGTGTAATATGCAAGTCAACCAGAAGACCTAACAGTGGACAACTGTCCAGATGACCTTCTAGACAAAGCGGGGGCTGTGAGGATCTAGGCAGCTGGGGCTGCAAAGGCCTACTCTTGCACGAATTTTGTGCATGGAGCCTCTAGTACATACATAATTTCATCAGCTGCCTCCATATTGCACAAATGCCATTCCAGACTGTTATAATTAACTAGAGGCCTGGTGCATAAATTCTTACAGGGGTGGGGTCACTCAGGGTGGTCTGCAGGATCAGGCCCTAGCTCACGCCCTCAGCCTCACAGCACCACAGCTCCACCTGGCACCCCACCTTGGCCTGGTGCCGCCCCCTTACCTGCTCCACCATCTTGCCTATGGGGCAATTGATTAAGGCTGGGCCCCCACCCAGCTCCCTCAGCACCTGAGAGCCAGGTGGCAGTCCTGTCTCATGCTGCCACCACTGGTTGTTGTCTGTGGGACAATCAGCAGGGTAATCGGGTCTCCACTCACACCCACCTTGGCCTGGCACTGCCTGCTTACCTGCTCCACCATCCAGCTGTGGTCCTCCTCTTGTGAGGGTTCATTGGGACCAGCAGCACCTCCATTGCTGCCCGCTGCCAGCCGGGTCACCAGTGCCCACCATAGTTCATACTGCCCCCTGCTCACGTCACAGCAAGCAGTAGAACTCGCGGTCACCTGGTCGAACTCCCAGTTGAATGACCACCTGAGGGGACAATTTTTATATTAGGCTTTTATTATATAAGATTGCCCCCAGAGAAGTATACAGCAAGGATATCCCTACCATTTTGTCTTTCATCACTGATTTACACATCTGGGGAGCATGCTGTTTACCAATTAGGCAGTTTAATTAGGTTAACTAATGCAGCCACAAGGATGTTATAGAAGTCATTAGACTCTTTGTCACCCATCTGTCTTGTCTCTATGTAGAGTAATACACTCATATACACTCATGCACCAGAGCAACACTGCCCTCTCCAGTTCTCAGCACAGTGTCTGGCACATAATAGGTGCTCATTAAGTGTGTTAAATAGATGGATGGATGAATGCATGTTCTAGAGCCTTATTTTTATCACCACAGTGCTTTACTCCACAGAAAATCAGAGAAGCTTTAGGAGTGAAAGGGCCAGAGGATATGCAGATAGAATAGCTGGTGACAGCAGAACCTGTGACCATATGTCCCACCTTGTCCCATTTCTGCAGCTACAGAACTGGGCCTAAGTTCTGGTTGGGTTCACTGGAATGTGCTAAAGGTACGGAGCATCAAAATGCTGCACTTGCCCATCAAAGAAGACCTCAGTTGCTCACAGCATGATATTGCTTTTTCTGCCAACTTCCTTACAAAGTGTCTTTGCAGATGTCTCCATTTAACCAGAGAGCATTACAATGGGCTCATTCATGACATCAAAAGGCTCCATATTGCATGTGACAGAGGAAGCTAGCTATAGACAAAATGTGAGTTTTTCTTGCCATCATTATCACTTTGAAGTGGCTACCCACCTAGGGCTATATTTTCTAAGCTCATTTTGCATCTAGTGGTTTTATGCAACTAGTTCTCACCAATGGAATTGTGGGAGACTGTACTAAAACGGCCACAACAATAGGTCCCATTTCACTGGGTCTTATAATGTGATGCTGCATTCTTGTATCACACAGTGGGGTCTATGTTCTCTCTGTTTTGTTGGGAGCAGGGGGGTTGGGAAGCTTATCAGGCTAAGTTATAAAAGGTGATATAGCTTCTGTCCCGTCCTCTTGGGACACTTACCCTTAGAACCCAGCCACCATGCCTTGAGGCAATCCAGCAGCTGAAAGTCCAGTAAAGATTTTTTATTCACAGCCACAGCTGATATACCAGTACTCAGCAGCCTTGGTTTAGGAGGTGAGTGGGCCAATGACTCTAGCCCTCGGTCTTCAAGCAATCCCAGGGAATAACAAATGGAGCAGAGAAAAACTGTCCCCACCAAGCCCAGTCCAATTTTCAAATTTATGAGCAAAACAAATATTGTCATTATTATTTGTTATGCATCCATAAAGAACAGGAACAGAACTGTGAGTAGAAATGATGTATGTCATTTCCAATATGAGGCATTCAAGTAATAAGAATGACCTCTCCATACTGTCTCTTCTCCAATGCTCTAGGGCAGCTGAATCATAAAATGGAAGGAGCCAGGTATCCTGATTGCCATTGTGGCAAGCCTTCTATCACTCAAAAATCCTGTATCAGACTGTTTAGGAGATAGAAATAAATTTCTATTGTATTAAGATATTAAAATTTAAGAGTTTATGACTTTACAGCATCTAGAATTACCCTAATTCAACTCATTTTTCTAATCTGCTCCAAATATTCTGTCCTTACCAGTATCTTCCCCTCCTTTAGTTTCCCAGTTGTCTGAGTAGTGGTAACTGTTGGTTAAATGGATTTCTGTTCAGTTATCCTCATGCCAACAGAGAAATACTGTGTATTATCAAAAAGACAATACATACAAACTTTGAATATCTTAGGTGATGTTTAGGCAGAGGGCAAATGAAGGGCAGGAGCTCACCCTTCCTACCTCGCCTCCTCAACACCTCAAAGGGTAGCACTAGCCCAGGACTCAAAAGATAAGGAATCACCATGCTCCATAGAAATAAACCAATGTAGCTCAGTAGACTGGATCCCTAAGCTCATCCTAGAGACAGCCTTATACAGTGAAACTGAAACGCACACACAGACCTTTAGGAAGAGAACATATTGATATGCTTGCCACACTTCAAAACCAGCTTAGAACAGACATATGAAGGTTTGGCCCCCATGGGCTTTGGTACCAGATAGAAGTATGAAAAATTAGAGGCTCAGGGCAGCATCAGCATTCCAGTGTCAGAATCTTCTTACTTCCCTTGAATCCTCCCAAATAATAACACAATGCCCTAGAGTATCATTCCTGACAAAATCAGAACAGATTGCTTATGTTAACAAGAGTCAGTGCCATAGGAGGTAGATGGTGAGCTTTAGTGGGTCTCTTTCAGCTTTCCTGGATTATTCAGAAATACCCCAAAAGGCCTTGCCCTCTGCCTACTCTTAAAATGCAGTTCATAACCTGAAATATTTGAAAAATTTCTTCTGGGAAGCTCAGATTTTGTCCCTGGAACTCTGAAATCATGGTGTGAGCCATGCTGTTCCAGGAAGCAGCTTTTTTAATGTTCAGCATAAATTATGTTTGGTATAAATCATCAGTATCTGATCTGATATTTGACCTGTGCCTCCCCGTAGCACCCAGGGACCTGCCCACATCCACCCACAGCTTCCTTCCTGATGGTGTCTCCTACTTCTATTACTTATAGTTGCCTAAAGCCTTCTCTGCTTAATTTTTAATTTTTTTTCAATGTTGAATGGCAACCGCCCAGGAAGCAATTGAATCCAATTCGAGATGAAAAAGCTTTACCAAATTAAAAAGTATAATAAAAACACAGCTAGTTCATGTTTACTTTTTGAATCCCAATAAGAGCTTACTTTATCAGTGAATTCTGAGTTCCCTGAACTCACCACTGCTTGGCATTTTAGGGTGCGATCACCAGCCAGGCCTGTGGGGCTCACATTCTGCTGCCAGCCCTGAAATAAGATCCCATGCCATTTCCCCAATAGCCTTTGGGATAATTTTTTTGCTTTTTATGCTTCAACAGAGCCCACAGACTGGAATTCAGCTTTTCACAGTTCATTCCTAAATTGAACAAAACCCTTTTCTATGGGGACCTCAAGAATGTTAGAAACTCCCTCATGTTTACATGGTTCTGAGTTTAGTCAAGCTGTTTGTTTCATGCTGTTTTGATTTCACTGGGACAGTAGAGCCTCTGAGATCCCTCACTTTTGTCTCCTTCCTTCAGTGTCCCTTTGGGCCTCTGAGCTTAATATCTTCAATGGAAATCTTGTGGGATAATGTTTCCAAATTTGTTTTCCAGAGCCTCAGTCCCTGGAAGCAGACTTGCCTGGGTTTTGTCAGTCTCCTCCTCGCCATCATTCCTTCCTTCCTTTCCCCCTTCCTCAATCAGCAGCTCCCTCCCTGTTGGCTCCATCAACCATTGCTGACCTTGGATAAGCAATAAAGACATTTGGAGGAGACTCAGACATGCCAAAAGCCAATTTCTAATTCTCAACTTTCTCCATCTTTCACTAGCTTCTAACATGTTTGGGAGTTTTAAAAGCTTTGTCAATCCACAAAATCTCTTTTCACCCATCCCTGTCCTTGAATCTCCTCACTAAAGAACCAGTTCTCTGTTGACAAGACTCTTCCTTCTTAACCCTACCAGACCTGAGGCCCTGACCCTAACTGTCCCTTAGACCACACAAAGTCAATCCAAACACATGGAGGCAGACATTTGCAATGGCTAACCATGAGGTTTGACCACGATTGGTTAGTTATTTTTAGTTTGTGGCGCATTTTTTTCACGTATTAGGCAAAGTACCGAAAATTAGGTACAGCGGTATAGCGGCAGATTTGGAAATTACCGAAAAATTGGTACAGTAGTCTGGTAGGTTTAATAAAGAAACCAAGCCTGATCTGTTTGTGCTGATTGGACAATGGCCTCATCAAACCTCCAAGACTAGGACAAGTCATTACTCCACTTCTGATGTTTCAGTAGACCTGGAAATACATGAGGGGAATGGGGATGTTCCTAGGTCACCCCTCCACCACCATCACCAGTGCTGCCCAGTCTTGTACTATAGACCTAGGCCCTATGTCCACTCCCTGGGCTGGTGGGTGGATAAGAACATTTGCCTGACGCCAGATTTGAGAGCCTTGATAAATGCAGCTCCTCTAGTAAATCAGACGAGGAGGGATTCAACAATGAGAAACATCATGCTCTAGACCCAGCACCACTTGGGTCCCAGGCACACAGCTGTGTGATTAATTTATGCCTTTAAGTGACAATAAGGTTTCTAATCAGAACCTCTACACCCTGACTAACACACTTTCCATGTAGAAGCATTAAAGTCTGAGTGTCATAAGAAATGACAGAGCAAATGCAGACAGAAACTCACACCCATAGATTGGTTCAAAGCCACCTTGGAGTCATCTGTAACTCAATTTAGAAGCACTTAAAAAACAAGGGCCGTGGCCAGGGGATGCAAACCCACAGACACAATCCTTGTCCTCAAGGAAGCCCCAGAACCTTCAGTGAGATGAGCTGTAAACCTGGACTTCTCCTACATGCCCCCAGCCCACACTTCACTGAGAATCTCTGGAACTGAGCCTCAGAATATGTGTTATTTGAGACCCACAGATCATCCTGGTGTTCACTCAGGGTTGCCAAGTCCTGAAAGGGCACATGGAATGTGATGGGAGGACAAAAGAGGAGCAGTTTGCTATCCAGAAAGCAGAGAAGAGTGCAGAAATCATAAGAGTAAAGCAATGAAATCATTCATTCATGCATGCACTGGTATTCATGCACCCAGCAGATATTTGTTGAGAGCTTATATTGTGCCAGTCACACTTCTCACTGCTGAGACTGTGGTGGTGAAGAAAACAGATCAAGAAAATCCCTGTTCTCGTGGAGATGATGGACCTCGATCTCCTTGACTAGGATCAGCTTGGTGGAAAGCTGTGACATGGAAAAGGCATTATATTTTCAATGTGAAATTGAGAAACCTGAAGATTTGCCACTTATAAAATTGCAGACCTGAGATGGAAATGCATGCCTTCCTAATCCCTCTATGTGCCTCTACACAGGCGACCAGCAAAAGAAGGGGTCACAGAGCCCTGGCAAAAATTGCTCTAACACTGACACCAAATGTTGTGATTGTGAGTTTGGTCCTTCATCTGTTTTCTTTCCTAAAAGAATCTTCTGGAAAGCCAAGGCTTACAAATGCATTCATGTTTTGGTCAGCACTTTTACCATCAGTTTCCAGGTCTATTGGGTAGAGAAATCTATCTACACAAATAATATAACTCCTGCAAAACAAGTCAAGACATTTTAAAACATTTAGTCTATTAAACAAGCCAAAGCAAAGTATATCAAAACAAAACAAGTTGTGAAACCATTTTGTGGTATGCAAAGATGAAATTAAGAACCAAAATTTGACAACTATACCAGGAAAGGGCATGGAGTTTATAGTATACTAGAGGCCCAGTGCATGAAATTCACGCACTCTGTGGGAATCCCTCAGCCCGGCCTGTGCCCTCTTGCAGTCTGGGAGCCCTCAGGTGATGTCTGGCAGTCGGACATCATTAGCTCTGCTGCGGAGATGGAAAAGGCTCCCACCACCACCACCACTGGGCTCGCCAGCCATGATCCCAGCTTCTGGCTAAGAGGTGCTCCCCTTATGGGAGTGCACTGACCACCAGGGAGCAGCTCCTGCATTGAGCATCTGCCCTCTGGTGGTCAGTGAGCATCATAGTGACCAGTCATTCTGCTATTCAGTCGATTTGCATCTTAGCCTTTTATTATATAGGATTATTTTCAGAACAAACTATAAGAAGAAACATGCACATTCAAGAGCATTTACTGGTAGGCTATCCCAGATCAAGACTGAAATTCCTTTAGTAACAAAAAATCACTACCTCAGTTAGCTAGAGGGGTAAAGTGTAGAATAAATTGATACTTTCCAACAATTTCTTCCTTTTACTTGTATACTGGTTACAGGAAAAAATACAATTAGCTGAAATTCTGAACAGCTTGCTTATCAGAATGAAACTGAGATACACACATACATTCCTACCCGTGGTTACTTCCATTCCAAGAGAAAGAAGACAAACTCCAAATGCTTGTGGTGATAAAAACTGCTAGTTTTATTTCACAGCTGATAACAATTTTTCCTTTCATAGGTTGAAGATGCAAGACATGGCAATGTGTTACCCCCTTTTCAGTGGTCTCTGCTGGTGATCACAAGCTCCTATAAGCTTTCCTCCACTTTGATACATCTTCACAAACTTGTCATCTCTGCAGCCCATTCTACAGCCCCCATCTTAACTCTGCTGTTCCTTCCTCTTCTTCCTCCTAATAGTTCTTCTCATCATCTTCAGAAGAAGCCTCAATTTATAGACTCCTTTACTTACAAACCTGTTATCCTTTCCTCTATTCCTGTTCAGTAGAGCTGTTCATCCATCATTTAAGCTTCTCTCATCCTGTTCTGTGAATTTAGAATGCCTCTACCCTGACATACCTTGTAACTAAAACACAGCTGCATGCTGCAATAAAAGAAAATTTGTGATACAGGTACTGGTACAAAAGAAAAGAGGTTTATTCATGTGCTGCAACCTGGGAGAATGGTGGATTTCTATCCCAAAGACTTCTCCTATTTCTGCTCAAGCCTGTGGTCCTTATAGTGATAGGAAGTGGGGAGCTTTTTTTCTATGCAATGATTTTTCTAGCTTTTGGCTCATGGGGGCTCTATTCATTCATCTTTCTAGCTTTTGGTGCTTTCAGTGTAAGAACCTCCCACTGCACCGTTTTGGCCAATGTGGGAGGCTCCCTAGCACTTCTTGACTGTCTATGGTACAACCTTTCCACTAAGCTGACCCTAGTCAAGGAGATTGAGTTTCATCATCTCCATGAGAACAGGGATTTTCTTGATCTATTTTCTTCACCACCACAGTCTCAGCAGTGAGAAGTGTGACTGGCACAATATAAGCTCTCAACAAATATCTGCTGGATGCATGAATACCAGTGCATGCATGAATGAATGATTTCATTGCTTTACTCTTATGGTTTCTGCATTCTTCTCTGCTTTCTGGATAGCAAACTGCTCCTCTTTTGTCCTCCCATCACATTCCATGTGCCCTTTCAGGACTTGGCAACCCTGAGTGAACACCAGGATGATCTGTGAGTCTCAAACAACACATATTCTGAGGCTCAGTTCCAGAGATTCTCAGTAAGGTGTGGGCTGGGGGCATGTAGGAGAAGTCCAGGTTTACAGCTCATCTCACTGAAGGTTCTGGGGCTTCCTTGAGGACAGGGATTGTGTCTGTGGGTGTTTGCATTCCTTGGCTGGGGACCTTGTTTCATAAATACTTATATCAGAATGTCTGGTGCATAGCAATTGCTTAGAAAGGGTAGGTGTGTGAATATTATAATCCTGACATCTATGGATCTTCTCACCCTCAGTGGCCTAATCCAAAAGCCTTTTTCACAGCTTCTACCACACAGTGGACCTCAAACTGCAGGAGAGCTAACATTCAGGCCAAATACCCTAGATACCCTGAGGCATTATGGTAGCACGTACATGTGGCACCAAGTAATCCTGAAAAGGAAAAGTTTTGTCCCTATCATTTGTACATTTTCAAACAGAAGATGCTATATTTCAGAGGAAAGAACTTTGGGTTTGGAGACCTGGAACCATGGCTTGAGATCTGTTTCCATCTCTTACCAGATTTGTAGTCTAGCATGACTCAATTTTTTTCAGTTTTTCCCAATCAGGAAAACCCATTTCAAGGATTTTTGTTAGAATTACATATAACTGTAATGCTCAATGTAAACATTGGCCAAAAAAGATGAACCAGAACTAGTTGAGTATCCTTTAATGGTTGCTAATTAATGTATGTATTTCTTCCCTTCTTTGTTATCTTCCCACACACGCACACCCAACTCTTTAGTCATTTTACTGCATCTTCCAAAAGAAAAGATGCATAGGAAACTTGCATTGTTATTTTAAAATCACAATAAGTTACTTAGTGGAAGGTAGAGTAGTTATGTCTGGGTTGAAAATTTGTGAGTGCATTGCAGACTGCCCAGTTAGCCACCCTGCCCACAGTTTCCATGGAAAGGCTGCATGTGGCACACCTACCCTCTCCTGTTAGGGTGTATCTCACTCAGCTCTTCATTTTACATCAGCAGGCTTTCTCTTAAAGCACTCCCATTTTGCTCCTACATGACCCCTTCTTGTGCAGAGGAGTTTGGTCTCTGTGGCTTGGCATATTTACACAAACAGCTTTGATTAGTTTCAGTCTCTCTTCACAGTAACAGTTGTGCTGACCAAAAGAGGCTGTATCTGAGCTTAAACTAAATGAATTAGAGGCAACACACACCTTCTCTACATCACTTTTCTTCCTGTTTCTGCATGAATGCCGTAATGCAATATAAGCAATCTTCATAGTGGCCAGGCTAAGTTCCAAACCAGGACTTTTAAAACCCTACCTGGCTGCTGTCTCTATAGACACAACCTTTGAGAGCACTGGACAGTCTGGGCTGACCTGAGCTCTCTCCTGTGAACTGCATGGGAGGCACTCTTCTAACGTTCGTAGCTTATATTGCAGTGAAATACTGGCCTCTATTTTTAACTTCCCCCAGTACAGTAGTCACATGGTTTCTTAAAGTATTATTTCAGTTATGTAATACTCTGTAAACTCTGAAACACACTGAATGTGTAAAAATCCCCAAGTTTAGTTTAATGCCAAGAAGTTGTACTGGTGGTAGATGAGCCATGGGGACGGGGGTGGGAGGTGGGGGGGGGGGGGGGGGGGGGGGGGGAGGGAGGAGAAGTGTGTGTAAGCTGGCAGAGAAGGTGGAAGTGAACATAGCTACTTTGCCATCGTACAGTCCCTTTAGGCTGCCTGCTTCTCAGAGCTGGGGCTCTAAGCAGAATCTAGAGATGACTGAGGAACTCCTGTTTGATGATCACTGACTGGAAAATATTACTGGGTGTTGAACTGGCACAACTTTACCTTGAAATGACTAAACTTCCTTGAATAGGATGAGGCACATGCACTGCCACTTTCAGGCAAGGGACCAAGTTTGGCTTTTTATTACCTTGCTGATGGTTCAGGCCTCACCCAATTGGGACTCTTTGGGGGTTGCCTATCCCCACTTTCTTTATTAGGAAGGAGGTGACAAAGTTGAGGAAGGCATGAGGTGATGACAATTTTACCCTCAGAGAATGTGGGTTCTTGCTTCTGTTCATCACTTTGAGAAAGCTTTGGCACATCTTTGGGTGCTTTGCTCCTTGCTCAGAGCCTGAACTGAGTCTTGTCTGACCCTTGGAGAGTTCATTCCTTTCTTCATTGAGTCATTATATCTCAACCCTGAAACCTCAGAAGATTTACTTCCAATGGCCATCATGTCCTCTTTCTCCTCCTTTTGATTTTATTTCCAAGGGTATAGGATGGTATGCCATGGTGCCTTTTTTATTTAATTAGCTAAAGGACTCTGTGTCTACCTCTATCATCTATAAGTTAATGCCCATTGTAACATGTCATGTATAGAAACATTTAAGGTTAGAGTTATCATGTAAGAACCTAGAACTTGATCTTCAACATTAGTCACTATCCTGTACAATGAAAGCAAGTGACTGAATAGACCTAGGGCAAGAATCTCCAGGTCATGTAACATCATATAACAAAAGCAAAGTGGACTGTGGCAAAGGAAACACATCGTCATCAGCTAAGATGTGCTGAGAGATGATAAAAGATTCCAGTTGCTCTGCTAGATCAGGGAACTATGGGAGCCAATAAGGGTCATCTGCACCCAGCTTATTGTCATGAATGATGGAGTTGAATCCCAAAGTTCAATAGGAATTGGCCATGAGAAGGGTGTAAACCTACTATTCAGAGGGAGAAGCACACATGAAAGCTAAGAGGGAAGAGAAAGTGTGGGTAATTCAGTAGTTGCAGATGTGGAGAGCAGGGAACTAGGTTCTAGAGAGAGGAGCAGGACTACATTAAGAAGAGCTTGTGTGACTTGCATGAGGATTTTAAGCAGGTGAGAAACATGATCAAAAGTGCAATTCATAAAGCTTATTTTGGTGGAGGGGTAGACGGAGGCAAGAGTGGGAACAGAGGAGTCAAAAGAGAACCCAGGAAAAAGAGGTGGGTAACTCAGAATATTTGCAGTGATGGTAATGATGGGAAAAAGAAAAAGAAAAAAAACAGAGGAATAAGAGATGGCAAGTGAGTGTTCATAGCAGCACAACTTACAATAACTAAGATTTAGAAACAGCCTAAGTGCCTATGAGCAGATGAGTAGATTGGAAAACAGTGGTAGATCTACACAATGGAATTCTACACTGCTGTGAAAAAGAAAAATCTCTTACCATTTGCAACAGCATGGATGGATCTGGAGAACATTATGCTAAGCAAAACAAGCCAGTCAGAGAAAGATCAACATCACATGGTCTTACTCTTTTGTGGAATATAATGAACAACATAAACTGATGAACAAAAATAGAACCAGAGTCATAGAAGCATAGAGGGAACCTGTGAGGGAAGGCAAAGGGTAAAGGGGTAAGAGATCAACCAAAGGACTTGTATGCATGCATGTGAACATAATTAATGGACACAGACTGGGGGAGGTGAGGGCATGTGCTTGTGGGTAAAGGGGCTGGGGAGAGGTCAATGAGGGGAAAGGAGACTTATGTAATACTTTAAACAATAAAGAATTCAAATTAAAAAAAAAGAGATGGCCAGTGAAATGTGTGGGCCTAGTGAGAAGCACCAGGCCTCTGAGGCTTCTGGTTGGGGCATCTGGAAGAACATCATAACCATTCACTGAGACCAGCACAGCAAGAGGAGCAGGGGAGGGAGTATAAGTTACACTGGACACATGTTGAACTGCAAGCTCCTGTGCTCCTCAATTTCTAGTTATAGATAGCATACAAGCATGTGATCTAGTTACATGTATTTAGGTGCCCCATATTCTGCTTCGCCCCCACTCCCAGTAGGGACACAGAAAGATAAAATAGAGCAGAATAGTGCAGGATTGGGAAAACTGGTCAGCTATTCTATGAATCATGTCAGCACAAAGAAAAATATGTTTGTATATACAAACATAAAAATATGTTGTATATACAATGCTATGTAATTCATGACTCTTTTTAATCCTAGCATAAGAGGCAATAATCATTTTTCCCCATGATAGCCCAGAGATGACTGATTCTAATTAATTTTATTACATTGATAAAATAGTCAAGATCCTGGTAGCCAACCAATCAATAATTAACAAAGCCTACTATGTGAAAAAAGCATCTAGGTAAGATGTGCAAAGATATGCATGGTGGCCCACATCTTCAAAGAATTTATAATTTTAAGTTATAAATGAATATAAATAGCTATAGTTGAAGACATATCTACAATAATAAAAGCATAATATGCTAATTAGACTGGATGTCCTTCTGGACAAAACCGGGGCTTCAAGGGAAGCCCAGGTGGCAGGTGCCAGAGGGAAGCTGGTGCCAGCAGTCGGGGGGAGGAAGGCCTACTCTTGCATGAATTTCATGCATCGGGCCTCTAGTATTTCATAAATACTGTTAGCTAACTATCAACAACTTTAGGGTGGGAGAGATTAGTTCTGACTGGGGTGGTGGGATTATGAGGGGCTTTGTGGGCCTAAAGGTCACAAGGATGCTTCATGCATCAAATGGACTTTTGAGTACAAGAAGGATTTCCTTCTAAGTTCCACAGCGGGGGTCTTTCTGCTATCATGAAATTGAAAGGTTCACAATTAAGCATCAAGTGCACACTAGGTCCAACATGTGAAACTGCCATTTTTATAGGTTAAAAAAAAAAAAGGTTGAATACTTCCCATCTCACATAGTTCAATCGAATAACCTTGTTTGACCTGAGACCTCCATTCAAAGAATCTGGAGCAAATGCTGCTGACCCTGCAGCCTGCTGAGGAGGTTTGGCAGGCCATTATCATCAGCATCTTCACTTCGACTCATGGAGCCCACTCTCTCTGCTAGGACAAGTTCACATGGTTGGATGCCTATGGGCAATTTAAGACATTCACCGGTATCATCTATCTCATTCCCTAGATTCCCAGGTTTGTGGACATTAAAGGAAAACCAATATGATTAGGTCCATTCCTGAAAAAGGCAAATGTTCCTGACAGGTCCTGAAACTGAAATTCTCACTAAAACCTTGGCAGCTTCTGGTGGATCCATATTAACTTCTTGTTCAATGTTTCATGGAGGAGATTAATCACTGGTCCCAGCCCTATCTGCTGAAACTTGCCTAGTATTGAAAAACTCAGTCTGAACTCAGCCTGCATCCTGCAGACTATTTGAAGCTCATGCTTTTGATCTGAGTGATTACTGATGCTGTCAGCTGATGAGCATGTAATGTTTCCCCAAGGCTGAGGTCATGAACCTAGAACAACCATATGTCTAAAAATGTATTAGCGATCCATTTCAACATTTGTGTGGGGATGAAGAAAACAATTTTTTATAAATAATTATATTTTGATGCTGCCCCTCACCCCAGGATTATGGACTCAACCACAGTGTGACAATGGGATTATTATGTAGTATATAAAAATTCACCACACAAATTTTTTTTTAAGAGAGAGTCTCATTTTAGAATTAGAAAGAAAAATGCTTTGGAAACTCAAATATCTCACAAACATTTTCAAACATCACTTCATTGGCCATTACAGCCCTTTCACAGTTCTTGTTTGGCTGGGTTCAGGTGCTAGAGCAAAGCAGAGAGCTGGCCAAGGTTGGCTCCCTGTGCTTGGCAGAGGTGTGCCTCTCAAAAGATGGTACAGGCTCGCACACAGCTTGCCATAGGACTCACTACTGCTTTCCTTCTGTCCCTGTGGTGCCAATGGTTGGTGGGAGAGAAAAAATACCATTAGAGCTGACCTCAGTGGTCAGCCAGTTTGGTGGTTGGAGTCCTGAGTCCCTGGGAGCTCTCCAAAAGCCGTCTTTTGTGGGATGGTGGGGCAGTGTTGAGAGGGTTCCAGGCCCTTGGTCATCATTTCAAAAAAATCAGCCCTGATTTCATCATCTAAGTCATAACCCTACCTCCTGAAAGTGTATCCCATAAGGGTTCAGAGTCTCTTTTAAGTTTACAAGCTACATCTCTTGGTTCTATGAAATTAAGCAAGAAGGAAAAGAAAGAGAAAGAAAAATGGGGAGGGGAAAAGAGCAGAAAGAGCAAATAAAGTGTTGCAAGTGTAGGTTGCTTTTTGTCCCTGACCATGGTCTTCGGCCTGCTTACTACCTGCGTGGCTATGTGTGGCCTACATGTAGCCTCACAGACTATTCTGTGGAACATGCACCATGGGAAGTGGCTCGGGGCATTCAAGGGAAACATAAACCTTAGCCACTACCTTTTGTAGGAATGGAAACTCCAGGAACTGAGCACTACCCCATCCTAGTACTGTGCGTACATGATCTCGTTCAAGAAAAATGGATGCCCATTTTGCAAAAGAGTAAACTGTTCCTACCCCTTGTCAATTTGTGGAGTCAGGGCCCTACTTTGTGGGTATAAACCTTTCTACATCTGTGCACACCCACCAATTGCCACCAGGACTTGCTGGTGAAATGGGGAAGAGGGCCAGGGGCACGAGGCACCAGAAATAGCAGAGCCTCTAACACCATGCCGCTGCCCCTGCCACTGCCTCCAAATACATATAAATGAAACAGAGAAAGTCCTGTGCTTCTAGCTGAAAGCAGTTGCTAGATAGTGTATCAGCTAACTCTTGCCAAGGCTGGCATCATGGTTAAGAGGGACCATGAAAGGAAATATTCCATCTTGCTTTGCTTGGTAATTGATTCTTTTCTGTAACTCCCAAACTAGGTTGTGCTCACAGAGGTCGAAAGTCACCTGGCTATGCTCTTCCTTTCTGAAGAAAGCAGTTGCAGAAACCCAGCTCCTGCCAAAGTGAGCATGAGAAGAGCAGAGATCCAGGCACAGCTAAGGAAAAAGAGCGCAAGAGACAGGAGGGATGCCTGCATGTCCAGGCAGGCACGACATGTGTACTATCTTCTATTCCTCAAACAGCCTCCAGTAGGAATGACACACATGATGTGACCAAAGTAACTTTGGAAATAGCTAGTGTGAAGAAAGAGTGAACAGAATGGCAGTGTTTCCTGACAGTTACCTCATGCCAAGAGAAAACCCCAGAGTGGTCAGCTATGCCCAACTCTCTCCCGTTTCACCAAAGACTGGCCAATCCACTTCTTGCTCTGACTATCAATTCTGAGTTGACTTCCTAGAATATGTCAGATCTGAAAAAAAAAAAAGGCAAAAGGAAGCACTGCCATATTCCACATTTATTTGTGAAAATAAGTTAAGTAGAGAGAATGGCTTTGAAAATCACCTTCCATTTGCCTTCCAAAGCTATCCCGTATATAATAAAAGCATAACACAAAACAACCAAATGGAAGAATGACCTGTTGCTATCCTGCACTGACTACCAGGAGGCAGATGCTCAAAGCAGGAGCTGTCTCCTGGTGGTCAGTGTGCTCCCACAGGAGGAGCACCATTCATCCAGAAGCCAGCTCATGGCTGGTGAGTGTAGTGGCCATGGCAGGAGCCTCTCCTACCTCTGCTGGGGCAGGCAGTAAGAAATAACAGGTCTGGGACTGCGAGAGCCCCAGATTGTGAGAGGGATGTCTGACTGCAGGCTTAGGCCTGATCCCCAGGGGAATCAGGCCTAAGCCTGCAGTCAGACATCCCCTGAGTGGTCCCAGACTGCGAGAGGGAGCAGGCCAGGCTGAGGCCCTCCCTTTCCCCCCAGTGCATGAATCTCTTGGCCTCTAGTTGAACATAAAAAGAAATTCCCAAAGGAAGAGGTGAGGTAACTGTCCCTGTCTATCGCTACAAAAAGCCTAGATGCTCAGCACTGTGTAAGGACTGGAGGCATGGCAACCCTGGCTGAGGGCAGGAGAGAAATGAGGCCATCCTCACAGGGCTGCACATTTGAGCTCTTGTCTTTCTTTTTTGTTCTAGCCAGACTCACTGGGACACATACTCTATTTGAGCATGATTATTCATCTTTGATAAGTAAATTAATAAGCATGACTTAAAGTTTCCTAATGCTTTGAAATAATGCCCAGCTTATTCACACTTTCCTGGGGTGTAAGAAGGAAGATGACCTCATGGCCTAACTCCCCTCCAGCACTCTGTCCAAGCTCCACGTATGTGCTTCACAATCTCTGTTGCTTTTTTTTTTTTTTTCTTTGTTTCTAAGCATTGATGACTGGGCAGTGTACCTATTAATCTTGAATGGAATGGAGTCTCTACCACTTCCGTTTGAAAAAGAAATCTCTTTGCCTTCTCCATTTGATTCAACAGTATAAAATATTTATGATCCCTCTGGCACCTCCAAGCCCCCTCTCTCCATCGATTCTCTCAGTGGGCACTAAGTGCTCACTCTGAGGAAAGTACTTCCCATTCATCAGAGACAAGCCAGGATGAAAACATTCTGTGAGCCCAGCTGCTCCATGTCCACTGGGTCACCAGTAAGCTGTTGCTGCTCAAATGGGGAGCGCTTCTGGGTTTCCAAGTCACTCTGCTCCTTGAGGCTCTGGGTCCTGCTTTCCTTATTTTCTTCCATTTGGGTGTTCCTGCTTCACCAAAATGTAACTAATATCTTTGAGTCTCCTGTGACCTCAGAGGCAAAGTTAGGGCAATTGGGAGTGTGGCTGGTATGGAAGTCTCCTGGGATCTCCAGAATCAGTTGAGTTAGATAGGTGGTTAGGTCTTCCCGGGGGAAAGCACCCATATTGCTATTTTTGAGACTGGTTGAGGTTTTTCTCTTGCCTCTCATAAGTGACTACTGCTCTCTCCTTGCTGGTCCATATGCAATACTCCTGACTTCCTTGCACCAGTAATTCCTCCTAATGTACTCACTGATGTAAGGGCAGAAAATAGTACTGGAGATAGACTGAGATGCCAATCCTAACTGACTGAAGAAAAGATAGAGTTCTAAAAGTCACTAAGCTCTTCTGAGCCTCAGTCCTGGGGATAATAAAGTTAGTCACTATCCTGAGTGATTAAGGATGATTATAATTAATAGATGTAAAGAGCTTGAAACAATGGCTGGCACTTAGTAAGTGCTCAGTAAATATTGTAAATGTGGTCATTGTTGTCAGGTTTATTTGACAAGGCAATATCAGTCCTAGCCATCAATGACAGTGTTATGTTTCTGGCAGATGGCAGAGAACATACTGGGCTAAAAGCCAGGGAACAAGGAGTACTGGCTGAAAGTTTTGTTCCTGCCTCAGACTGGATGCCCCTATATACTTCCTGCTGTTAGCCCAAAGCCACCAAGAAGCATATTAAGCACATTGGGCAGTGGGATAACTAGCCTGACCACATACTTCTAGTCCCTTGTGTAATTCTCTATACATAGTAGGTGTTCAATTAATCCTGAAAATATAGATTTATGTTCAGCATCTCCTATCTCCTATATTTCATCTTCTTAGTGTCCCAAGTGTTTTCCCTAAGGAAGAATATCATATTCTCTCTCTACCCCTCATAAGAACATCCCAAAATCCAAGAGTCCTGTTCTTTGCCCACTGTATAACTTTGTAACTATGTAATTGTACAGTGGTAGAAAAACAAAAGTTTTGCACTAAAAAAGACTTGAATTCAAATCCTTGCTCTGATACTTATACATGAAGCAAGCTATTTAACCCCTAGAAGCCTCGTGTTTTTTTCTCTTATTTTTGAAATGAAGATAATAATAATGACAGACTTATAAAATTACCATTCATAAAGTAGAGATTTTATGAGGTATTGCAAGGAAAGAAATAATCAAAGTGCCTGGCATATACTAAATGCTCAATAAATGTTTATTATCATGGCCACTATTGTTCATGTGCTAATGCACTTAACCAGAGGATGTTTGACTTGCACTAAGTCTTCTAGAGGCCATGGCACAAGAGTGTGGGATGAAGTTCAATTAATTGGCACCAAAACAATTAATGGTGGACATTTTATTTAGGTCAGAGGAAAGAGATTTTGGATACCTGATTCCCTGGACAGAGAACAATTCACTGTCAACAATGGGGTGCTACCCACTCTGGCCTGCTACTGAACTGAAAGGTGAATTGAGCTCATTCAGCTCTTCACTCTGCAAGGAGGCAGGATGGGGAGAGAGTAACAAGTAGGAAACTCATTTTGAGTCAAGTCTGTCAACCTGACAATAGGGCCAATTTTACTCGCTAATTTATTTTGAGTGGTAGCAGCAGGAGGCAGTTTTGAGGTTGCTTAAATGTATTGTCTGCCCTGTGAAAAATGTCAAAGCTGGAGAACATAAAAGAAATTATTAGAAGTCACTCTAGCGAGCCTGGTACAGTCCCCTGAGAACTCATAAATGTCTATTGAACTTACATGGTGCTGCCAGTCTGTCCTGGGTGGACAAGAGGAGCATGAGCTGTGCACCTTCCTGATGTGAAACTTCCAGGCCCTCCTGAAAAGCATTCAGCAAACACAGTTGTTAAATGCAGCTCCGTTCACCCAACCAGTGTCAGCACTGAATGTATTAGAATGTATACCACTTGGCCATACTGGCACTTTCCTCATCTATTTACATTTAGAAAGGGACATGCTGCCAAGGATTAAAAATCTCAGAGCTCACAATCCAGGAAGCACAAGCCAAAGGGTAGAAAATAAAAACAAATTGAAAAAGTACTTGTTGCTGGCTTAGTTAAATTCAGAAGGATGAGGAATTTTCCCCTAGAGTGTTCAGTCTCAAAGAAGAGGATTTTAGTGGGGCAGGAAACCCAAATTGACTTTACAAGGCCCCTCTCTAAATTGATCACCTCAACTCTGGGCTCCCTTCTCCTATGCCAGCAGACCATTAACTCCTCAAGGCAAGTGGGACATGCTAAATTATTAGTATCTGTGCTTAAATGCTCTGTGGTTGAATGAGAAAGTGAATTACAATCAGTTCTTTGTATGATTTTCAAACATGGCCACAAATTCTTTGACACACTTCCATTGAGAGGTCATGTCTGCATCCTCTCCCCTTGAATCTGGACAGCATTCTGATTACTTCCACTCTCCTGGTTAGCAGAAGTGACAGTTAAGTGTTTCCAAAGCTAAGTGATAAAAAGCCATAAAGCTTTTGGGTTTGCTTTGGGGACCCTAAGCCACATATAGGCTGTCCACCACCCTGGGACTCACATGCTGGAGAAGCCATCTGCAGTGACAGCATGGAAAGGTCCAGGCACTCCATAGAGATGCCCAACATGACCCCAGGCATTTGACATGTGAGTGAAGAAACCTACAGGTGAATCCAGGCCCATGCATAAGTTACTCCTTGCCTTTCAAATCTTCCCAACTGAAGCCTCAGCCATTGTGTAGTGGAACAAGACATTTTTGCTGTGCCCTATCTGAATTCCTGACCCACAGAATCCATTTCTTATTTTACCTAATGAAGTTTTAGGGTGGTTTATACATGAAAGTAGACAAATGTACCATTCTTCAAGAATCAGGGCAGGTGAGCTTGTGTTATTCTAGCTGCACAGCTCATGTTCCTCTGGTCCACACAGGGCAGGTGAGCTTGTGTTAAAAATCCCCACAATCAGGATGCTGATCTTTAAAAAAATTTAAATCTTCTC
The DNA here is from genome assembly GCA_004026665.1 of Murina feae. Taxonomy (NCBI): domain Eukaryota; kingdom Metazoa; phylum Chordata; class Mammalia; order Chiroptera; family Vespertilionidae; genus Murina; species Murina feae. The sequence goes on from PVJC01011102.1 coordinate 29,208, forward strand.
TTTAGTTGAAGCTCATAATTTCTTTATTTGGCCTCTGAAAAGATGGATAACAGCTGGTCCCTACTCTCACTTTATCATAGGCCTTCACTTTAAGTAGGTAGCTTTTCAGCTTTCCTTCTTTGAATCAAATGCACTGAAAACTTAGCAGATTATTTATATTATCTTGTATTTGTTACCCTCTAAAAAAATATCCAACAACTTTTGGAGACATAAAGAATATCATCATAAAATGAGAACCATAGATTTTTTTAAAAAAATAGTTCTTTTGGCATTTAAGTCACTTACAGTATGCACATCATCTTTACCTCCATTATCTCCAGATCCCCATAACTACCCAATGATATTAGTGAGATGGAGATTTATTCCTACTTACTAAAGTTAACCTCCTTTCTCAGAATCATACTTGTTAATGGCTGAGCTGAGATTAGAAAACAAATTTTGAATTGCAAGTATATGGAAGGACAGGAAGAAAATTGAAAAGAATAAAATCAGCTGATGTGTGCAAATAGAAAACTATTTTCTATTCAATTTTTCTTGATTACAATTTTGTCTTTTCAATAAACAAAATCATAAAAAAATTAAAAAATACTAGGCCTTTATAAAGTGCTTGAATAGCATTGAAATATTTGGAAGTATGCAATTTTTTAAAAATATATTTTATTGATTTTTTACAGAGAGAAGGGAGAGAGAGTTAGAAACATCGATGAGAGAGAAACATCAATCAGCTGCCTCCTGCACACCCCTTACTAGGGATGTGCCTGCAACCAAGGTACAAGCCCTTGACCAGAATCAAACCTGGGACCCTTGAGTCCGCAGGCCGACGCTCTCTCCAGTGAGCCAAACCAGCTAGGGTGGAAGTATGCAATTTTAAACATAAATGACTCAAATTGTAGGCACAACAGAAATTACATAGTGAATTATCTTCTCATAGCTGTCATTGACTTTAACTTTTTTAGTTCTAAGAAAATGGTAGAAAATTTGTTGTAGTGAGAGTGAAATACTAGTAAATATATATTGAGTGCCACTGGGTTGGCCTAAACAATGTTCCTACATTTGTATTCAAGTGCCAGTTCCAAATGGGTTCTGTTACATGAATAATGTATTAGACCATAAAGAAACAACAAGATATTTTAGGTCTCATGCAACATCTTCATCAACAAGCCACTCGAATGAAAGTTCCAGCTTTGTCTATGCCTATGTTAGTGACAAGATATAGGAAGTTAAGACGTATGACCTGTGCTTTATAAAGTAGAAATGGGTTCACACTTACTCAATTGTCCAATATTCTGGCAAGTGTAATACAGTAAACAGTGAGACAGAATGTATACAGTTGACCCTTGGACAATGCAGGTATCAGAGTTGCAAATTTTTATATAACTTTTGACTGCCCCAAAACTTAACAATCCTTCAGTATCTTCAGGAGATTGATTCAAGGAGGTATCTTCAAAGACACCAAAATCTACAGAATTCACAAGTTGCTTATACAAAATGGTGTACAACAATGCATATGATGAGCATTTGTATCCACCGACTCCCAAACATGGTCAAAAACAGTACAAGTATTTATTTTAAAAATTGATGTATAAGTGAATCCACACAGTTTAAACTCATGTTGTTCGAGTGTAAAGGTCAACTTGCCCCAGCTGATTTGCAGCTCAGAAGGACTTACTGCTACTGCTAGAGATAAGGAAATAGTCATGCTCTAGTCAAAACTTATAAGTCTGTATCTTGTGTCACCTTTTTGTGGTTTCTGTGAATAAAAGCTTGCTTCTGCATCTGGTCGGGGCTGCAGTGTCAGTCCTCACTTCGATGGGGTGCTGGCGCTGCAGCCAGCTGGCCAGCTCAATAAATCCTCGCTTGCTGCTTAAGACTTAATTGGAGTCAGTGGTCTTATTCTCACGAATGTTGGTCCACAACATGAGCATCAACTGTATTTCTATATCCTCAATGAATCCAAGGGAGGAGAAAAGTGTTGTGATAAAAAAAGAGGATTGATGGGATGGTTGTTTCCACTTAGTAAAGTTAAGCTACATTCTCAGGATAAGACCTTTCAATAGCCCTGGGACTAGAAAACAGAATGAAGAGACACTGACTTAGAGGCTGTGCCTATAAGAGACAGAAAAAATTCATATTTGTCTCCACGTTGGCCCACAAAGGTGACCCATGAAAACATGAATCCAAATCTCTGTGGGAGTGTGGGATGAAGTTCAGAATCTGCATTTTTAACAAGTATTTCAGAAAATTCTGAAGCACACTATAATGTGATCATCCTTGTCATCATCTCAACAATTCAAAAGGTTGGAAAAAGTAATGCAAAAAATCAGAGAGACTCTGTTGAGCCATAACTGAAGTAGACTCCTCTTTACCATACATTCACCATAACCTCGTAGCAAGTCTTCCCAATTCTTTGAGCCTCAGTGTCCTTGATCATGAAGTGAGAGTTTGAACATTAGCCTGAGTTATTTTGTGTCTCACTTGAGATGGAATAGCTGGCTGCATCCAAGTTACCTAGATACAAGGTGCCATTTTGGATCAGAGAAACTTGTACAGACTTTGGGCCAAATGGTTTTATAGCAGTCTCCAAATCCATTGGATTGACTTAAGATATATCCAAGAAGAATAAGTATTATAGCCTGTTTATATCAAGATCCAGCTGAATTTTTGCTACCACTGCATATGCCAGTTCTTGCAAAGGTGATTGCCACCAGCAACCAGTTGCAATGGAGAGGATGTGGGCACAAACTCTTCAGACATGGGTGTGTCGCATTAGACCAGGCCTGAGCCATCAAAACATCATGCTTTTCTCCACCCTTTCCGACTGCCCCAAGACTGGCACAGGGCTTACTAAGAGCGAAAGTAACACCTATCTGGGGACCAACAGTCTCTTCTAGGCCATTGATTGAGGTGCCAGACAGAGAGCTGCAGCTAGAGAGAGATGAATTTTTCAGTCTCAAAAATGACACTTCTGCTACCTAACCCTTAAGTTCTACCAGGCTGCATTGCAACATGTGACAATTGTACACTTATTGTCAAGGTCTGACTGCAAATCCTTGTCATATTAATCTGTCATTTCGAAATATATAACAGTACCTACTTAGACTATAAGGTCTTCTTTTGCCTAATGGTGTTTAAGAGATAATTGCATTGCTATGGGGCTGTTTGCCACTTGATTCCATTTATAAATGCCATATTTCAAGAAATATTCTCCACTTTAGAGATAATAAGGAGGGTTTGAGTCTGACTTGGCTGCCAGCACATTACATTAGGAAATGTGTCATCAGGCCTCAAAAAGAGCAGCAAAGTTGTGTATGTAGATGATACCAAAGCCAATGTGTTCTTAACTAAAAAATGTTCAAAGCCTTTAGAATATGTAAAATGAGATTCTGTAGCTGTTAGGGATGAATTGTGGTAGAGTGCAAGACAGAGATCTGACAGCTCCTAAACTCTGGACAATCTGTTCTAAGTTTCACCTACAAATGAAACACTGATACTCTTAAATCAGTGGTTCTCAACCTGTGAGTCACGACCCCTTTGGCGGTCGAATGACCCTTTCACAGGGGTCGCCTAAGACCATCCTGCATATCAGATATTTACATTACAATTCTTAAGAGTAGCAAGATTACAGTTATGAAGTAGCAATGAAAATAATTTTATGATTAGGTCACAACATGAGGAACTGTATTTCAGGGCCAGAAGGTTAAATGCTTGAATCTCTTTCACTATTTGGCCTCATTTTATGTATCTGCTTCCCATCCCTCCCCAAATGTTTCCTTGGGTTGTGTAATGAGCCTAATTAGCTGATTTGGTCAACACTTATCAACGTTAACTGAGAAAACAGGCAATTAGGAGATGGTGGGGAAAGAGGTCCCAGCTGAAAGTCAAAGTTCATCACCAAGCCAGACAGCCAAGCCTAATTAAACAAGAGCAAATGAAGGCTGTTGAAGATTTTCATTCAAAAGTAGCAAAGGGCCATTTTGAGAACTCTCCAGTATATATCACAGAAACCCTGAGTTTTCTTTCTAGATCTGTCTGGTTCTGGACTGAATGACTCAAACAATCCAGTTAAGCTCTCTGTATCTCACTCAATCTTCTAAAACGTGAGGCTAATGGATATGGCCTTTTGCAAAAAAATAATGTTAAGGAATAATGATTAACAATTATTATGAAGCCCTTTGTAATATCCAAATGGTAATGAAGCAATAATGAGCTTGATCATAAGGCATATGTTTCATGGGTAGCTGCTTTAATTGCTTGTATCCATTACTAACCTAGTGCCAGTGTGGAAAAAGGCCAGTGATAAGGCTTTGGTGGTCTTGTTAGGCTGTAGAGTGTGGACTTTTGCAGATATAATAACCAGAAAGACTTTTGCATCCAGCGTATTAATAAGCCACTGAGGCTGCACAGCCCATTTTTTCTTAGCTAAATGTCTCCAAATTTCACAGCTGAGGACCAGAGAGGGGGTGTGCGAGGGCCCGTGACTAGACCACGCAGTGAAGGGCTATTGTTTCACGGAATGTAGAATGTGGTGCATGCCCACTAGAAAGCTTAAGTGGAAATCGTATCCCCTGGGATTTTAAACAGCCACATATCTTGGCATTTGACATCAATGGGACATTTAGCAGATGGAGTGCCAGATGGAGTTCCTGGCTCTATTTTCTGTAAGACACTTGAGAGTCAGAAACCTCCGGATGTTTGCATTTTATAGGCTTGCTCACCGGGGGACAGGCCATGGCTCAATGGACATAGGGCATTCTGCAGGCTACAAGTCAGGGGAGAGTGAGTACCGTGCATAGAAGCATCCTTGGTAATTCACTTTAACACTCAGGCACTCTTACTTATCTGACTTTCTTACAAGCCACAAGCAAGAATGCACATAATAACTGACTACCATTATCACCAGCCTCCAAAAGAAGCTGGACAGTGTGACTCCATTTTACAGATCAGAAAACTGATGCTCAGAATGGGGAGGGACATGCCTGCAGTTCCAGAACCACATAAATACAAGAAAGTGGTGAGATTTCTCTGGTACCTAAGTAGGGCTCCACCACTTTTTCTGTAACTACATGGACATATATAAATCACTTTAGTTATTTGGTGTTAATAATTCACATTCATGTGAGTCACAGCCCAAGATCATAGTCCTTTTAAATTGCTTTATTAATCACTATATTTATGAAGACTTGGAGAAAATCTCAGTGGTGATATTCTAAGAGAGTCTTCAATATGTTCAAAGTTGTCCTGTAATTATACAGAAGATGGCTGACAGTAAAAAAAAAAACAAAAAGTCAATATAATAATGGTACTCTGAGAATGAACATGTGGAATTTTTTTCTGTCCATCAAGTTGTCAATGTATTTGGTGTTCAGGTTGGTATGTCACAGGGCTTTCTTTAAATGGTGTGACAGAACATGACTGTTGTTCTTTGTCATATGCAGGGGTTATCTAAAACTCTAGAACTATAATGCATCCCTGAAGGTTTTCCATTCCTATTGTACAATAACCAGAAAGGCTTTAGGACTCAAACTGCTCTTAAATGGGCACAGCCTGTCCTTCTGAGGTTTGCATGCTGTTATTTTTACAGATGCCCTCTTCAGTTCCCACCTTAATTCAAGTCAGGGGAGTTACTGGGAAATGAAACTGTGCTTCCTCTGTTTCCCTCCTCCCTGCACGGTTGACTTGAATTGTTAGCCCACAGATGTTCTCTACTGGTCGACACTTGAGTTGTTTACCAGCTCGAGCAGGAGCTAGATGATTATCTGTTTTTTCTTGCACCAGAAAAGGGTTACCTCATAAAAATATGGGGAGATGGTCAGTGCAGCTGACCCACTTTTCCTTTGCCTTGGATTATACAGGGTTACCTCCTTCCTTCAGGCTCAGGCTGCTCCCGCAGAAGAGGCTGCAACGTTATTATGTTTAAGATAATTTTCCACACGCTAAACAAACTGAACTGCTCTCCTCCTGTTTTAGAAAAAACAACCTATCCCATATGACTCTTAATAACAAAAAAGACATTTTTACTTTTTCAAGAAAAAAACTAGTAATAATAATAATAATAAAACAAAAACCTTCCAGTTATAGGTATTAAGTTTCCCTTGGCTCCCCTACATTGAACTAAGTCAGCAATTTTCAACCAATGTGTCTCATGAATTTTTAAAACACACAATACCTAACTAGTTAGTCAGGGGCAGACTTCTTTTTCCTTAGATTGTCAAACAAACAAAAAATGACAATAGCCAAAACAGCAATAGCTAACCAGTGTTAATGAGTCAAAATTATGCCTATTTTTTTTGTCAGATTGGCAAAACATATATTTCTTGGTGTACTGTATAATTTTAATAGTAAGCCTATGTGTGCCATGACATGAAAAAGGTTGAAAATCGCTGAACTAAGTGCTTGAGTATAATTTTAATAAATCTTAACTTCAGGAGGAGTTTTAGAAAGTATCTATTCCAGTCTCCCAGTTAAGACAAAATATATTCTAGATAAATAAATACTTCTACTGACAAAGATTCTTCTCTTTAAAAGGTTGTCCATTCCTTTTCTGCAGAACAAGATAAACAAAAGAAAGGGCCTTTCTTTCACTAGACTTTGTATCTTTAACTGAATATATATATATATATATATATATATATATATATATATATTCACAAGTAAAAAGAGAGTTTTAAAAGACTCAAGAATAAGCCAACAGCAAAACAGACGAAAGTTGATAGATTATTGTGAAAAGAGAACTTGTACAGAAGTAGCCTTGGTAAATCACCAAACCGGCCCTTTTACATGCTTAGTGATCATCTGGATACAGTTGTGGAATGTGGCATTATGGTCTAACACACACACACAATAACATGTAGCATACACCCAAGATAAGCTAGGAATAGGTCCTTAAAATCTACAAAAACCAACTACAGGACTGTAATGAAAGGAAGAAAGTGATGACAGAAATGTTATAACACAAACCAGCCAATTTCTGACCACAAAATTTTGGTTGACTAGTCTTGGTCATGGAAAGGGTTATGTTGCTCAATTTATAGCTTGTCAAAGTGGGAGAGAAGCCGTTGATACAGATGACTGGTTCTAGAGTAAAAAAAGACTAGGAGAGGTGATGTTACAGAGTTTCTATTGAGGAAATTGCAACTCACTTTTTAACTCACTTTTTTCCATGCCTAATCATTAGAAAAGAATGAATTTTCAAAAGGTTAAAAAACTGGAGTATCTTTAGTAAGCCATGGCTTTGGTATCTTTTATCTGCAAAAGCCTAGACGAGCTGATAGAATCAAATTCCTTCCTTGGGCAATGAAGTAATTACTTTTTCACATGTGTTATTCCTGGAAAGCTGTTACCTATGACAAGCAGAATGAAATGCTTTTGTGGGGAAGAAAGGGGTGAATTGGAAGTTTTATGCTGGTAGATAAATCTGTCTCCAAATATAACATAAAATCTACTTCTTATTTACCAGAAGAACACAGTCTATGTGTTTCTTAAAAGTGGTACACACTATGAATACTTGTAACACTAATCTCCAAAATAGACACCAGAAGTGTTAAGTATGCGAAGGAAATAGCCATCCTGACTTAAAAGGACTTTGAATTTGTATTATTACTCCAGAAATGAAGCCTATTGCTTTCAGTTGGTGGAATGGAATAGTCAACAGACTCACTCTGTAGTCACAAATTAAACATGAGTGCCTGATTTTGGATAATCTTGCTGAGGTTTAATTTGCCCATCTGGAAAGGGAAAAGCTACATTAAACTATCTCCAAGATTCATTCAGTCCTCATGTTCTCTGATTTTATCTCCTTGAATGAATAACTTCACCACACACCAGTGCAGATCAAAAGACTGCAAAACCCTCATAAGCCTTTGGTCCATTGGAGTCCTCCTGGAAAATATATATCAGAAAGAGAACAGGATGCCAGTCCCTCACCCCATGTCAGTGTGAATTAATCATCTGAGCACTGAATCATTGTGGCCTTAGAGAGACTCTTAAACTCCTTTCACTGTTATCTACTCACTAGGGGCCCAGTGCACAAAATTTATGCACTGGGGGGGGGAGGTTCCTCAGTCCAGCCTGCCCCCTCTGACATATCAGGAGCTCTCAGGAGATGTCCTACTGATGGCATAGGCCCGCTCCCTGCTCCCCATGGGGAGCGGGCCTAAGCCCTTTTCTGGTCTCCCTTTATGGGAGGTGATCAGGCTAATCAGGGGAAGCCACCAGACCCATCACCCTGCTGCTATAGCCACTGCCAGTCACCACAGCCACCAAGGTGTTTTCATCAACACAGACTCCAGTCCCTTCACCGTGAAAAAAATGACAACTTTCTTTAGGCATTTTCAAGATGTGTCTTTCATAGGATATGACATTTATTTATTTATTTATTTATTTATTTATTTATTTATTCTTTCTTTCTTCATCACCTGAGGATATGTTTCCATTGATTTTTAGAGAATGTGGAAGAGAAGGGAAAAACAGACAGAAACATCAAAGTGAGAGGAACACTTTGATTGGTTGCCTCCTGCATATGACCTGACTTAGGCTCTGGTCAGGGAGGAGCCTGCAACCTAGGTACACGACCTTGGTCAGAATTGAACCCAGACCCTGCAGTAGGCAGGCTGAAGCATTATGCACTGAGCCAAACTGGCTAGGGAAGGATATGACATTTCTTAGCTTTCCAGCAGTGGACCTTCATTTTTTTTCTCCAGGAGTGTGGTGGGAAAACCCTAGATCGCCTTTAGGGATTCTTATTATCCAAGTTACTAAGAATATTACCAGTGGCATACAGACAGCTTAGCCAATGAGCGGTAAAAAAAGGTGTTTCCTCTGTACTTCACTCTGATCACTGGCTTCACCCCTGCCCCTCCAATCTCAGCTCCACCCTTGCCCAGGCCTGTAACCTCTGGCTGAGGCTGCAGGCCTGGGCAGGGGACCCTCAAGCCCCTCTGATCACCGATTTCACAGAGCCCAGGCCTCTGTGATCACTGGCTCTGATCCTGCCCCCTATCATCACCAGTTCTGCCCTTGCCCCACTGGCAGTCTCTGGCCAAGGCTGCAGTCCTGGGCAGGGGACCCCCCAAACCCCTGCTTTGCCGGTTCCACTAGTGCCCAGACCCCTGTGATCACAGACTCTGCCCCTGCCCCTCTGATTGCTGACTCTGTGGAGTTCAGGCCCCTGTGATCTCTGGCCTTGCAGGCCTGAAGCCACTGGCCCAGGCCTTATGCCTGGGTAGGGCACCCTCATACCCTTCCGATCACTGGCTCTGCCCCTGCTCCCTCCAATCACCAGCTCAGCCCTTGCCCATGGCTGAGGCCTCTGGCGAAGGCCTCTGGCCTGGGCAAGGGACTCCCAACCCCCTCTGATCACCTGTTCCACCCCTCAGGCTCCCCGCCTTCCCCGCCACCTGACTGGCTAACAGGCCTGACCACTTCAGTGTCGGGGCTGAGCCAGACTGGGCACCGCCATCATGTGGCTATAGGCACCTCCATCTTGTGTCCATGGGGGTGACCATCTTGTGGCTATGGGCGCCGCCATCTTGTGGCCATGTGGGAGGCCATCTTTGTCACAGAGTGATGCCTAATTTTCATATTATTTTTTTATTAGACAGGATGTGGCTATGGGTGCCTCCGTCTTGTGTCCATGGGGGTGGCCATCTTGTGGCTATGGTGGTGGCCATCTTTGTCATGGAGTGATGCCTAATTTGCATATTACTCTTTTATTAGATAGGATAAGTGGTAATAATCTGTCTGACCAACCCCCCACCAGACCAGATTTCCCTTATGAAAATTAAGTAGATAACCTCTTTTCTATTTCTTGGAAGTAAGTGTCCTAAAAATGTAACTAATTTTATTTTGGAAAAAATAACATGTAATCAACCTATTGTGTGTCATGTATAAGCTACATCTCCAAAAAGGATATCTTGAGTGCCCTCTGACTCATAAATTAAATAACATTTTTCTTTATAACCATGATCCTTCTAATTTTTTTCTGAATTTATAAGCTATTTATAAGAATGAACCATTTTGCCTGGCTGGTGTGGATCAGTAATTGACCATTGATCTATGAACCAGAAGGTCATGGTTCAACACCCAGTCAGGACATATGCCTGGGTTGTGGGCTCAATCCCCAGTGTGGGGTGTGCAAGAGGCAGCTGATCAGTGATTCTTTCTCATCATTGATATTTCTATCTCTCTTTCCCTCTCAGAAATATATATACACACACACACACACACACACACTGGAGGCCCAGTACATGAAATTCGTGCACTGATGCAGTCTGTAGACCTGGCTGGCAATCGAAATGCAAGCATATAGTGTGGAAAATCCCAGCTGACCTCTGGGCCTTGGGCAGCACCTGGGCCCCTGGACTCCCACACAGCCCCATCCACCTGTGTGATCAGGCCCCCACCTAGCTCCCTCAGTGCCTGGAAGCTGGGTGCTGGCCCCACCCTCCACCACAGCCACTGGTTGCTATCTGTGGGGCAACCAGTGGAATGATCGGGCCCCACTCACACCACCTTGGCCTGGTGCCACCTGCTCACCTGCTCCCACTCTCGTCAGGGCCTGTTGGGGCTAGCAGCACCTCCACTGCCACCTGCCATCAGGGTTTCTGACACCCGCCATGTTCTGCACCATCCCTGGGTGGTCAGCGCACATCATAGCAAGCAGTTGAACTCCCGGTTGAAGAGACAATTTGCATATTACGCTTTTGTTATATAGGATTTCTTAATGAGTCATTTCTAATGGCGTTGGCCACTTCCTCTTCTCTGCAAAAGGATTTCACTTGATAAGTTGTAATTTCCTTGCTTGAAAATATTCATGCTTGAAAAATCTGGAATAGTCTCACAAGTTCATTTCTAGAGTGGGGGTGTTCAACCAAGAGCTGAGCAGATAGTATGACCAAAGGGTCTCTTTGGTATGGCAGTAATTTATATTTCACATATGAAAGTTAATACCAAGCACTTGTTCAGCACATACAGAACAAAATTTCATAGACTATAAACTCTCAAGTCAGGAACACCCTGATGCATTTCAGAACTGGGTGAAGGGACATGGGACTTTTGTGTGAGCATTTAAGCATAACCAATGGACACAAAACACTGGGGGGTAGAGGAGGCGGGGAAAGGGCAGGTGGAAAAAGAGATATATGTACTAATCTTTGTAAAGCTTTATGTAATAATAATTTTAAAAATTTTTTTTAAAAATAAAATAAATAAATAAAAAAGAACTGAGTGAAGGGGGGCATGTCTCCAGGACATCTATGCACACAGCATATACCTTCTGGACTTTAACTGATGATAAATGAACTGTTTTTGCTCCTTAGTAACTATTTGGTTTCTTTCCTTTTGTTTGATTTAACTCTATGTGGTGACTCATTTATGTTGAATTTTAACATTTCAGGACAATAAATTATGTCTTTTGTGTTATTATCACCAGAACACAATTTGAAGCTCTTTATGATTATTCTTAATTTGATCATAATTATTCTTCACCTTTAAAAATCCAGCCATAATTTAAACCAGAAAATAAGTTATTTGGGCCTTCTGTTTGTTTTTTAACATATTCTGCGGGGAGATTTTAGATTTTAGAAAATTAAGAACTATTTTTCCCAGTACTATTTTTAGGAGCTGGTCAAAAATTTTCATTGTGACCTTGAGTTAATTGAGCTATTTTCAAACCCTAAATATAAACCTGAAAAAAAGTAGCCTGGGGGTCCCCAGGAATCTTCCATTATGGGGCCCTCTCTTCAGGAGAGGGAGACCTAGAATGTGGCCAGGGCTCACAGACAAGCCAAAACCATGACAGAGAAACTAGGACCCAAAAGGAAAAGTGAAAGAAAGAAGTTTTCTGGTTTTGTTCTAGAAAAGGGAAGAGTGAGGAGTGACTCTGAGTCTTGGAGTTTGTGAAGAACCTTTACACACAGGAGATGGGAGATGTACTCCACTTCTCTGGGGACATGTCAGCAGAAGTAGACACAAACTGCATTGGCATTTTGGAGGCTGGCATTGGCATCAAGAAGCACTTCCTGACAGTGAGGGTTGTTAAACACTGGAATGGGATGCAAGGAGAAGTTGGCAATCTCCATTCTTAGAGGTTTAGAAATTAGATAGACTCTCATCTAATGGAATCAAAGCTGTGGGTAGAGAACTGAACTACCTTAAGAGACCTCGTTCAAGCTAAGAATCTCTACACTGCTTTGGTTAGGGGAAGTAGATTATATAAAATGAAGAAGGCTGTCAACTAAGTTTCTTGGTACCTTTCCTTTGCCTGTCAAAATGAGATTTTTTTTCTTTTCTGAGAGGATGTATATCCTGAGGAAATTATTATTTCATACTTTCTTTTGATTAAAAAAATAGTACTAACCATTTCTGGGTTTTTAGCAGAACCTACTGGCAGAGAGAATGGGAGGCTTTGACGGTGCCTGAGACAGCTCAATTATGAGGCCTCCAATTTTTCATTAAAGGAAACATGAAAGGAAATGTCAGGCCACTGTGTGCCAGTTTGCAAAATCCTTAGGATGTTGGTCTGTGTGATTCTTAAAAAAGAAAAAAGGAAATTTCAGTTTTCACATGGCAGATACTTGAGGAATTTGGTCACTGCTGATCCATAGCATTCTGATTATTGAGGAAACACAAGAGAATGTTTTCCAGATTACAATTGTTTCCATTGGAGTGCTTCAATGAAAACTGTAAATGTTTCTTAGATCCTTCCAAATAAAAATAGGTTAGAGTTGTGTTGATTGCATCAGAGCATGTGGTTTTCACACATATGACAGTGGGCATCACAGGATTTTTACACTTACAAGAACAACTTGGGAAGAGGACCAAGAGAAAATTTGAACACCTCTGCAAATGTATCTTTCCACTAAGATTAATCTTAATCCAGATGTGAATTGCCCCACTCTCTGTTCCCATGCCTCAGACCAGTTGTGCATATTTTGAAGTAAAAAAACAGTATAGCCATTCCAATAATTAAGAACAGAAGTCATTTTGTCTCTTTTAAAGCATAGTGTTAACAGTTACTTCAAGATAATTTCTACAGCCCTTT
>PVJC01011103.1:0-42297 GCA_004026665.1 Murina feae
ACAGCTGAGGCTAAGTTCCCATAACAAGCTTTAAGGAGCAATCAGCAGGGACCTGAGGCTGCGCGCCCACCCACCTCCTGCATGGGGCTTGACAGGGGACCTCAGGCTGCTCCCCCTGCCCCTGGAACCAGGCCAGAGGAACTCAGGCTGCACCCTCTTCCCTGGTGCCAGGCCGGGGGACCTCAGGCCATGTCCCCCGCCCTGGCCCCAGGCCAAGTGACCTAAGACTGTGCTGGGGGGTCCCGACACCAGGCTGGGGGATCACAGGCCACTCCCTTTGCACAGCAGGGCTTGATGGGGGACCTCAGGCCATGCCCCCCTGCCCTGGCACCCAGGGGACCTGAGGCTGCACCCCCCCCCCTACTTGGCAGGGCTTGACAGGGTCGGACCGGCCAAGTCTGGATCTAGCCCAATGAAGGGAGGCCATCCAGGTTTGGGTCTCGAGCGATTTTGAGGTACACATGGGTGGTTGAAGACTCTGGGTTCCATGGTGCACCCCAGACTCTGACAGGAGGAAGATTTTCATATACGTTTTACTAATTTTCTTTAATCTCTGACACTTCTATTATAGAGAAAGAGCAAATAGCAATATTAAAATATTTCCTCTAATTAATCCCCTTTTAATGTGCATGAATTTCATGCACTGGGCCACTAGTTTTAAGATAACTTTACAAAACAAGATAGCGTCATCTACCCTTCACTGCACCAAAATTAAGCTGAAATAAAAACAAAAACAAAAGAAATGTTATACCCGCGGTCGTGCTCATTCTCCCCAGATAGATCTTCCTTATAGTGTAGCCCCTTGATTTTTGGTATAAAGGTACTACTAACCTGGGCATTATGATGATAAAGCTGATGGCGGCACTGCAGGGCATCACTTAAAGAGAACTGCTAGACACCTTTCAGAGACCCACTTATTTTTGAATGTGGATTTATAAATACATACCCAGGTTATGAAGTAGTTTTCTCCCCAAGCATCAATAATCATAAGCCAATTATATAGACTGAAGTTGGGTGTGTTGTTTTTTGTCTCCCTTTTTGACAAAAACTAATTTCATTTATAAGTCACTACATATATCTTCAGAAGGTATCTGTCAGTACTTATTAGCCTTGTTCATGCAGCTCCATAAATACAACATTTATTTGATACTCATTTGCTTGCTGCATACAGCTCAAGCTGGGGAACTTTTGCCTGGAAATTGTCTTATTTCTTAGTATTTTTTCACAAGGAAATTGTTTATGTGTCATTCATCAGTTTTATGGCTTTTTTTCTCTGGTTTTAGCAAGCGGAAGCATGCTCAGTATGCAGTCACACACAGAGCGGACTCATTACAGGATTGTCAATGAACCATTTGCCAAGCAGAGAGTCAAATTAGCTTTACTGGAAAGTTGACTGTGGTGTGTTACCCTCAGTGCAAGTAGCAAGTGAAATTTTACCCACAACTGGTTATATAGGGGTAATTAAAACCATTAATCTTTTTATTGATCTTTGACTCTGTTGCCTACTATATTTAGCCGATAAGATTCATGAGCCACTGGAGTGTGTGCAATTGTCACAGATCCCCATCAATAGATATCCCCTGAAGAGGGCTCCAGGGTACAAGAGCATTTATCTGATTTATTTCTATTATGTGGTTCATTCAGACTTGAAACTAATAATTGTTATGCTTTATTTAGAAGCCATATTTGCAAACTAAAAATCCTATTAAAATTGTACCTTCTTTCCTTACAGAAAAGCAACACATGGTAAATGCAGTCAACCCTCTTCTGTTTATTTTTACATTTGAGGGTGTTATGGTTCTACTCCATAACATTCTAAAATGCTTTAGAGAAATATATGACTTTATATTTAGGTGCTCTTTAAAAAAAGTAAATGTTTGACCTTATAGTCCATAATTCTGTTCCTGAAGTGGTAATAGTTCATCATGAAAGCATGGCGTGGTGCACAGATCATTTATATCGTCCGCTTTTACAGATGCTCGTGTGCCATTATAATCTTTCCTATGCATTTGGCTGTCATAAAACCTAAACCCATGTGTCTGGCTGAGGCTATTATGCCCACAGGGCCTCTGAGCTCTTTATTCTATGAACAGTTAGTACTTTAGAAGACTAATCATCGACCAGTGACCTTAACCAATTAGGGAATTTTTAGAGTTAAGCATGTGGTAGCTACTCTGAATATTTATTGAAGGAAGTAAAGTATAAGATTAGCAAACATTTCATTCTGGGTTCCCATGGGAAGGAGACGTCAATACAAGTCTGAGGATTTGGTATCCCGCAGCTGTAATCTTGGGAACTTAATGGTGAGGGTCCATGTTCAGTAAGTACTGGTTGCCAATTCTCATCCTCATACGAAACTACTCAGAGCCAATGCAAATAAATTATTCAAACATTAAAATTTTACTGTTCAAAAATGCAAAAATAATGCTGGAATGTGTGTCGTGAGCAATTGTCATTTGAAGATTACCAGTGTCTGTACGCCCTTTCTATTTGGGAGGAAAGTACTAATTGTATTGTTGCCTTGATGAAAATCAAGTACCTCCTAACTTTATGTAAGCAGTTAGATGGGAAGCAAGCATGTCTATCTGTAAAGAACCAGCTTGAGAATCTAAATATTGCAAAAGCGAACAAGACCACAGAGATGTCCCTAGGGGATTGGCTGTGGCGGCTGCATTCAGGCTGCAGAGTGAGTGGCCAGGGGCAGGCTCACCAGCCGCAACAGCCTCGTATCTTTACTACATCATCCTGGCTTGCTCTCAAGGCCATTCAATTCTTCTCAATTTTTCCAAACCAGATCTCTAACATTTAGGCTAGCTGTTCAGTAACCTTTCAATAATTCATTTTCTTTTGACGTTAACCAGAGCCACTTTTGATATTTTAATCAATAATTATGATTGATGTATCTTTTTACCAGGTATGCATGCAAACATGTATGTATGTAACGTTATATCTCATTTCACTTGATGGATCCTCCTGACTAATAAATATTAGCCTCCACAAGATTTTACCCTCATTTGTCTTTATGGAGATTAACATCAATTATTTCTATAAATTTCCAGATTTCAGATTTAAAAAATTTCAAAAAATATAAATTCAGAGTTAGATATTCTAACGTCTTTGTTTCTGATAAGTATTTCATTTTCTTGTTTTGTCTCAGAACCTAACTATTTGTGAGATGCTAACAGATAGAGGCTCAAAATTTACTCATTAACATACTTCACATCGTCAGAAAGGGTTTAATAAATGATTATTGCAAACTTATTAAATAAGTAATAAGTATATATTACAATTTCTTCTCCATTTATAGTAGGAATTAAGTCTATCAAATAGTCCTGTATAATTTTCTCTTAGCTCCCACTACATTTAGTGCAGTCTCACTTTCAAAACTATCTTTCTCTCCCTAAGCAACCACTTATTAAGTACCAATTATGTGACACCAGATATTAGTTAATTGAAAGACACATGGATTGTACCTTTTACCAGCTTACTCCTCTTGAGAAGTAGAAATCAATCACATAACACTTGTGCATGTTTGTATGTGACCTGTATTATGCGGAAAACACACTGAATGAAGAGATATAGAATGATTGAATAACCAAGGGAAAGAACAGTAAGGATAGTGACCTCTCAAAGAATATGATATATAGAAAAGGACCCAGCAGTATGTAAAGGAATTAGCCATGAAAAGGGTGGGAAGAGGGGTGTGTGTGTGTGTGTGTGTGTGTGTGTGTGTGTGTGTGTGTTGTAAGAGGAAGGGCAGAGAAAGAAGTAAAATATGTGACAATATCTGTACTACAGAAAGTTCAGAATACATTAAAGTCTGACAAGAAGCCCATGTGGCTGAAATGTTGGGGGCTGTGGAGAAATGGCATTGAAGAGTGGGCAGACATTTCATGCAACAGACTGTCCACAGTGGAGTTTTAAATGTACTCTGAGGACAGTGGGAATCAGCTGAAGGGCTTAAGCCTAAAGAAATGGCATAATTTGAAATACTTTTATTAAACTGGCTAATATGTGGAGAATAAATTGCACTTGTTAAAATTGGAGTCTGAGTAAGGCGGAGAGTAAAGATGCCCATGATGAAGCTGGTTAGACTAGAGTGGTGACAGATGAGAGTTGGCAAGAGTATGTTTGAGAGAGAAACACAGGACTTCATTGGCAGTCTGGAGTTAAAAGAATATATATATATATATATATATATATATATATATATATATATATATATATATATTTTTTTTTTTTTTTCAGTTTAAGATTGTTTTAAAAAAAACCAACAAATGTATACAAAGTCATGTGGTAAAGCCGTATTCCCATAGATAAAGTGCAATGTAAGAGGAGTTCACAACCTATAATCACCAACAATATAAATTAGTTCGAACGAAGTGGAGATTGTTAGAGAAGAAATGTGCTATTTGCCTTTTAGTAATGAGAAAACATTTTAACTGCAAGAACCCGATGATATGCTTGCAGTATAATTCTAGATTTAACTCTCCAAACACTTCCCATCAATTAGAGATTCACATCTGAGTTTCCTATGCAGCCTTAAGACCACTACCAGGCACGTCCCTGAGGACTTCTCAGCCCTCATTTTCACTATCGCCTTTGGACACTCTTGCATGTTAGCAAGTGATGTAGTATTTCACAAGCATTGAAACACATTTTTTTCCTCTTTTTATTCTCTTTAGAAAAAAATTTTGGAAGTTCATGAACTGTCCAACAAGAATTAGAGGAGAGGGAATGCCATGTGGAAAGCAGCACTGAGCAAACCAATGTCTGCCTCTGTGTAGGGTTGAGGTCTCCCAGGTCTCCCACAAGGTGCTCCAGATAACTGTGCTGCCTCCAGGGGGGTGAGGGCATTTTGTTGGCAGGATTTTCAAGCAGCCTGCAAATCTCAAGGCAGGACAATTGGGCATGGGGAGGGAAACTTGTCCTTGTCCGAGTTCAGCTTCTGTGGCATTGGACCAACTCAGGCACTAGATTGGCTTCCGGTGGTCCAATCACCTTCAAGAGCCCAGCTTCTCAGCGCTCAGCCTCCACAGCCCAGGGCTCTCCTTCAGACTTGTGGGTGGCAGGTCTGGTCAAAGAGACAAGAACAGGTCCCCTTAGCCTCCAGGTCGTGAAGTGGGAATACTGTCCAGGCACTGAGTGTAGCTTAATTTATAATTTCTAAATTTCTAGAAATATGAATTTTTAAAATATATTTTTATTGATTTCAGAGAGGAAGGGAGAGAGAGAGAGAGAGAGAGAGAGAGAGAGAGAGAGAGAGATAAAAATATCAACGGTGAGAGGAATCATGACCTTCAAACCACCCGTGCACCAGGCCTTTATCCTCTTACATGCCCCACACTGGGGATAGAACCCAAAACCTGGGCACATGCCTGACTGGGAATTGAACTTTGACTTCCTGGTTCACAGGTTGATGCCCAGCCACTAAGCCATGCTAGCTGGGCTGATTTTTAATCTCCATTTGGATTCTAGCCCTAGACCTGAAATGTTATTACTGGGCCTGCTCATCTCTTAGCATCCTCTCTTTTTCCCAGCTGCTTGTTCCTCCATGTGTCCAAACTCATTCGCACTTTAGGAACTATCACCTCCTCACCTGTGCCTGCAAAGCCCTTCTACCACCTCTTCACCTGACCCAGGTCCGCACTATTCGGTCCTCCTGCAACCCCCTCCTCAGCCATCTTTCATAAAACAGCACACCTGTCCCCTTTGTTCTCTCTGTTTTATTTTGTTCATAGCACTTAAACTCTCTGAAGTGGAAACTATTTTTATCTGTTACTTACTTATTTTATCTCCTCATTGTAATGTAAACACCACAAAGGCAGGAATTTCATCTTTTTCACTGTGTGTCTCCAACACTTAAGAATACAAAACAATTACCCAGTAAGTACTGGATAAATGAATGGATGAACTAGAAAATAATGTAAAATAATGTCATCTTATTTTTAAAATTTATAAAGATTTGAATATATAAGTTTGTGAAATCTAAAATAAGCTAGTGTTACAGAAGAGCAAAAAGGGTTTAAAGAACACTAGAAAGATCATAATCATGTAATTATTTTTAAAAGATGAATAAAATAGTAACAAACACTGTCACATAGAAAATGTTGAAGCATTACTTTCTAGTTAAAATATTTAAAAACAAGCTTGAATTTCAAGGGAAACCTTTGTTAAAATTGCATTACCAAGACTCATTTTTTTGATCTTGCTAAATTCCTGAGAAGCTGAAGTAAAACATAGTGTATCTATTACTTTATCAGGTTATATAATTAGCCACGAGGTCACTCACAGGATTATTGATTAATCACTGCCAGATCTAGTCTGGTTCAGTTTTAGTAAACTTGAAAACTGAATTTAAAAATATATACAAGTTTGAACATTATCCAAGTCTGGAAAATGGGATAGTAATATTAGAAGTCTTTGAATAAACTTTAAAAAATTTTAAGATTAAGCAAATAATGCTGTGACTAGGTGAATATTAAATGGAAAAATGCATCTTCTATGCTTAGTAACAAGAGATCTACATCAAGAAATATTTGGGTGTGTATCCTATATAATAAAAAAGAAACATGTAAATTGACTATCCCTCCACTATACTAACACCATGACCACAAGCTGCACCAACCAGCCAATAGGAGTGAGTATGCAAATTAACCCAACTAAGATGGTGTGTCCACAGAGCAGGAAGCTTGGGTTGCCTGTCTTGGTGGCCCTGGGCTCCACTCAAGGCTACAAATTTTCAATTATAGAAGATCAATAAATCCCAGGGGGGAAAAAAAGAAAGAAAAAGAGGAGAGGCTGGGAGCTTGTGTTGCTGGAGAGGTGTGGCCAGCCTGAAAACAGCCCTCAGCTCCTCACAAAGGCTGGCCAGACACCCCAGCAGGATGCCTGCCATGATCCGGGACACCCTTTAGAGCAAACCAGCTGGCCCCCATCCAAGCACCAGGCTTCTATACTATATAATAAAAGGGTAATATGTAAATGGACCCTAACAGCAGAACCACTGGGAATGACTGATCACTATGACACACACTGCCCACCAGGAAGTAGACACTCAATGCAGGAGCTGCCCCCTGGTGGTCAGCGTGCTCCCACAGAAGGAGCTCTGCTCACCCACAAGCCAGGCTGAAGGCTGCCAGTACAGAGGTGATGGTGGGAGCCTTTCCTGCCTCCTCAGCAGTGCTAAAGATGTCTGACTACATCTTAGGCCTGCTCCCCGATGGCAAGTGGACATCTCCTGAGGGCTACCGGGCTGTCAGAGGGATGTCTGACTGCCAGTTCAGGTCCAATCCCCCGGGAAGCAAACCTAAGCCAGCAGGTGGACATCCCCCAAGAGGTCCCAACCTGGGAGAAGGCACAGGCTGGGCTAAGGGAACCCCCTGAGTGCAGAAGTTTAGTAGCATAAGTGAAATAAGCCAGTCAGAGAAATGTAAATATCACATGACCTCACTCATATGTGGGATATAATGAACAACATAAACTGATGACCAAAAATAGATCAAGAGACAAACACCAAACAGACCATCAAACCTCAGAGAGAAAGTGTGGGGGAGGTGATAGATCAACCAAAAGACTTGTATGTACGCATATTAGCACAACCAATGGACACAAACACTAAGGCCAGCCGTGGGGGTTAGTCCAGGTGGGGTGTGAGTGGCCTGGGGTGGGTCAATCTGGAAAAAAGGAGACATATGTGATACTTTAAACAATAATATCTAAACTAATAAAGGCGTAATATTAAAATTAACCATTTCTTTGGGACGGGTAAGCCACACCCACCAGCCAATCAGAGCAACTGTATGCAAATTAGCCCAGCCAACATGGAGGCCACCACTCACAGACCTGAGTAAACGGCAGCTTCCATTGCAGCAGGAGTGAAAGCGAAACTGAGGCCCGCTCCGCTTATCCTGGCTCAAGTAAAACACATTTTTGCAACAAAATATCATTCATAGAATCCTTGGGAGCTGAAAGAAACAGCAGCCCGGGCCTGACCACTAAGGGTAACATTGTCTCATTACAGAAGCACGAAGTGAAGCAGAGAGGAAGCTTCCTTACTAGGCCGGGGCTTAAAGGAACAGTGTATCAATTATAGAAGATAAACAAACCCCAGAAACCTGCATCCAGCCAGCCTTGCTGGGACATTGGGTCAGTGGGAGCTGTGGGCAGCCTTAAAGCCTGAAAGTGCCAATCAGCCTGTCACCCACGCTGGCCACAACCCAATGGGGTGAGGGACATTACTGGGGGGCTTGGCCAGCCTGGAGACAGCCATCAGTCCCTCACCCAGGCTGGTCAGGCACCCCAGCAGGTGGACATCCCCAGAGGGGTCCCAGACTGTGAGAGGGCACAGGCCAGGCTGAGGGACCTCCTGAGTGCACAGAGTGGCTACAGGGTGGAACAGCGCAGGACCCAGGACCAGTGAGTGGGAAAGAGGCGGCAGGGTTGGTGGCCTGCTTGGCAGCTCATCAGGCCCTTTGAGGAGCACTGGGGAGCGGGAAAGAGGCAGTGTGGGCCAAGGGCCTGCTCGGCGGCTCATCAGGCCCTTTGAGGGGCACTGGGGAGCGGGAAAGAGGTGGCGGGGGGTCAGCGGCCTGCTTAGTGGCTTCCCAGGCCCTTTGCAGGGCACCTGGGAGTGGGAAAGCAAGGCAGCAGGGTACCGGTGAGTGGGAAAGAGGCAGCAGGGGCATCTTGGTCTGCTTGGCAGCTGCCCAGGCCCTTTGTGGGGCACCAGGGAGCAGGAAAGCAAGGCTGCATGAGCTGGGGTTCTGCTTGGTGGTTCCCCAGACCCCTTGGCAGCACCGGGAAGTGGGAAAGGAAGGCAGCAGGGGACCAGTGAGTGGGAAAGAGGCGGCTGCCTGCTTGGCGGCTCCCCTGGTCCTTTGGGGGGCACTGGGGAGTGGGAAAGCAAGCTCTTGGGGGCTGGGGGCCTGCTTGGCGGCTCCCCAGGTCCCTTCTGGGGATCAGGGAGCAGGAAAAGGCTGTCCGTACCACAAGGCGGGGTTTTCCCTGCTTTCTGGTGGCTGGAGGAAGATGGGCAGTAGGCAAGCTTGGGAGGCAGGCAGCACCCAGCCCTGGTCACAGCTCAAAAAAAAGAACAACATGCAGGGGAGGGCAAGAGTCTGAGAGATCAACATAGAGGGGGTGCCTGCTCCAAGCCTTGACGGTGTGCCTGGGGGCAGGCCCCAGCAGGTAGACACACACAGGAGGACTGTTCTGAGCCTCAGATGCGGCTTGGAGCAGGTCCCCAGTGGCAACACACACACACACACACACACACACACACACACGGCACCTGGCAGACTGGGGCCATCATAGGACATCCACTAAGGGGTTCCAGACTGTGAGAGGGAGCAGGCTGGGCTGAGGGACCCCCACCCTCCCCCCGTGCACCTGGCCCCTTATACATATATAAGGAAACAAAACCCCCATCAAAATAAACAATAAATAAGTGCAATAAATGTTATATATTAAAGTGCTGTAACTTCTGCAAAGTGGACAAAGCTTAAAGTTGATGTATGTTTTTGTCAGGACAGTAGAGTGAGTAAAAAAGAGGGACTTTACACCTGCTTGTTTAAGTACTATTTTCATGAGGTAGAATTAGGAAAATATATTACAAGCACATGGGCCCAAATGGGATTTCACTGTTTACAAAGGTAATGATATTCAAATATTGACAAGATAAGTTTTAGAAATGATTAGTTCTTCACAAGGAAAGAGATTATTCATAATCAGCTTATGTTGAAGTAGTTTATTTTTTAAGAGTATCAGCACAATGGATTAAGTGGAGGCATTTAACTTTTATCTTAAATTTCATTTTCAAAATCTCTAGATCCATGACAATGACTGTGGCAAGCAAAATTACAAAAGCGTTCCTGCAAGATTTCCATGCCCTGGTTACTCAAACACCACTCCAGCTCGTGCTGGGAAAGGACTTTGCTGGTGAATGGGGTTTCCAATCAGCCAGCTTTAAAATCAGGAGAGCATCCTGGATTATTAAGATTCAGGTGATTATTTTATCACTTAAATCTTAAAAACAGAAAAAATTATCATCTGGAAGCAGAGAAATGTGGCACAAGAGAGGTGAGACAGAATGGAGGGGGACTCAAAGCATCGCTGCCGGATTGAAGAGGAAGGAAGAGCTAGGAGCCAAGGAAGGTAGGTACCGTCTAAAAGGTCATCCTACTGACAGCCAATGAGCTGACAGTCGGAAAACTGCATGGAGTTTAATTCTGCTTGGAAGCAGACTCCGGAAAGAAACACAGCACTGGCTGAAACTTTAAATTTTCTTTAGAAAGCATTCACTAAGTTGCTAATTACCATTGAAATTAACTTTCCAGAGTCAGGATGGAGTTGCTTCTGCCCAGGGCGCCACATCAGCAAATCGAAACTTATGGTAACATTGGTGTCCTTCTGCTTGACCAGAAACCCAGTCCCTAAATGGAAGCCGACTCTAGGCTCTACGCTAAACCCTTACTCATTCTCATCTCACGGAGATTGACTACCTACGTGGCCCCAGCTAATCAGGTATTTTCTACTTCCTCTTCCTTATCCTTTATTCTTTTTCCTACTAACACTTCCAGTCTTTCATCCCATTTTACAGTTCTGCAGATGAAAACTATCTGCTTCATAAAATGTGAAAGTTTGCATGACCTCAATTTTAATAATTTTTTAACACTGTGGACACCCACACATACATATACACTCAGGAGCACATTCTATGTGATATTAAACTTAGTAAACAGATATTAGAGACTTACTGATCATGCAGATCATACAGCAAAGACAATCTATCACAAACAGCATTTGTTTTACTTTATACTAAGGAGCAGGTTTGCAAACAAGGGAAATTGATATCCTTAATTTTCTGTTTGATGCCTGTGTGCCAAGGCACAACTTTTTAAAGCAGCAGATTGCTTTTCCATGCCTGCGAGCATTATTGCCTGACAAAATGCCCCTGCACTGCAGTAAAGTGTGCACTTTTTATGGAAATACTAGAGTTGTCAGAGACTGGGCATTCAGTGCTAATTGCTCATTTCTCACTGTATATTTTTTGTTTTATTGGGAGACTGGGATTTTAATTTCTGTCAGGACAAATTGTTCTTAGTGCAAAACTGAGTCATCCTACGAATCATGATGTTGCTGAAATGCCTTAATAGTCAGTTGCTTCCCTATCTTTGAACAATCGGATTTTCATTGTATTAAATTTTCTTCATTATTACTAAACATATCTATTCAGATTCTAATAGTAACTAATTTACCAGTTTAAATGCTTTATAACACAGTTGCTTTGTACACATAGCTCGGTCTCTCTAGTAAATTTAAATCCCTATGAGGTCATATTTTTTTGCATCTTCTTTTCGTAGCCTTCAGCACAGGATCTTTTCACTAAATTGATATTGAATACAAAATAGTTGTTTTGATTATTTAGCACAATCATCCCTGCAAACTTTCATGGGCTTCCCCAATAATTAGTTGAGTGGAGTCATATCCTCTGTGAAACCTTAGAACTTTCTGAAATATTAACTATGCTCACTGTTTTATTGAGAAGTTTAGTTAAAACAAACAAAAACGTTAAGAGTGTTTGCATGGAGAATTCCTGTTACTATTCCTCAACTGACTCACACAAATGTAAAAGCTGAAAACTCATAACTTCAGGATGCCAGTGGCTGATTTAACTGCAGTCCTTAAAATTTCACTGTTTCCTTGCTAACTATCTATGAAACTAGTACCTACTTCCATTTGAAGCAGCCAGTCTCCTACCAGTTGCCCTGTAATTAGCTACCGGTACCAACTTCCGAAATCCATGGACTACACTGCTTAAGAGTTGCTCATTTGCCTCCACTCAATCCACAGGAGCCAGACAACAAGCTTCTACTGATGCAGTGAAGGAGACTTTATGTGTTTCAGTGAAAGCAGAGGGAGTCTTCTTTCCTTCTTCCCTGCCTATAACCTCTGTCCCTTTAAAGTCACTTCCATGCAGGGTAGGCGCTACAGCTGAGATCTGCATCACTGCACACTGAGATCACAGATTATAAAAGCCAGACATGAGTTCTAACCCAGCTCTGCTTTCTGACTCGCCATATAATCTCGTATCATTTGCTTAACCATGCTAAAACAAGATGATTGTTTGGTGCTTTTTAAAAAGAGAGTCATACACTGAATGAAGTCAAGCTGAGCAATGACTTGGGTATAACAGAGGCAATTTTGATCTATCTTAGTCTTTCATCACTCTGAGTATTAAACATTAAAAGCTTGGGAAGAAAAGGAAAATTCAGGAAAGGAGAAATGAGGCAGACAGTGCTGTCTGTTCTGTGCCGCTGGCTGCTGCCACCACAGCAGGGACCAGCTCCTAGGGCAGGAGCCTGGAGTGCTTCATGGTATTGCATTCTATTCAGTGCAGTCAGTAAGAAAGAAAAACTGTCAACACTCATTTCACAATGCACATGTTTCTAGTGTTTCTATTACTCCTAATTGTATTTTAGTCATATGTTAATGATATTTTGCTATTGGAATGGCTCTTTCTGGTGGTGAAATAGGTACTCATTCATTAGTTCACTTACTCAACATGAAAACTTTGCTGCACACAGCCTGATTATTCCCTGGCACCGCATACTAGGTATTTTGTGTCAAAGATACAAAAGTCAGTGCTTAGAGGAGAAAACATTATCAAATCACCATTGTACAGCATGGAAGTGTATCCTGTTGCAGCATATCAAAAAGGCAAATAAAAGTGTTAGCAGTGCAAATGAGAATATGTCCTCCAAAAGAACCAAAGCCCTCACTGTGGAGAACATAAGATAAATGTCTCCAATGCTAACCTTGCCTCTGATAAGCATTCGGATATATCTACTTAAAAAAATATATTATAATATTTTATATCAAAATAGCCAATAGCCTCTTGGTGAAAACTCTAATATGAACTCTATAATGGAAGCTTTGACATTAAAATTCATAATTCTTTGTCCCCTTAAGCATAGGAAGATTATTAAAGTAGTATGTGTTGAATAACTTTTTAAATGCCAACTTTATACCCACATTATATGACTATATCTCTAGTAACTAAACCTCAACTGAAAGCTGATAAATGTGTGATTAACTTATTTGAAAAAATAATTTTAGACATTCTATTAAGATGTGTTTTCTTTCATATTCTCTAGGTATATGAATAATTTACTGAAACCTTGGATATTATATAAACTACTAGAGGCCTGATGCACAAAATTCATGCAAGAGTAGGCCTTCTTTCCCCTGGCTGCTGGCACCAGCTTCCCTCGAGCACCCAGGACCTGGGCTTCTCTCGCAGAGGAAGGCACTGCCCACCCACTGCAGTCCACCAGTTGGTAGCCTGGGCCTCCTACTTTGGGGCGATCATGGAGCCTCCAATCAATTGCCCAATTGATTGCCCTGCAGGCCGGTGGCCTGGGCCTCCCTCTGTGGGATGATCATGGGGCAATGGCTGGGCCCCCCACCAATTGCATCACACCAGCCTTGGCTGGCCTGGCCCCAGTGGGCGTCATAGTGTGGTCCTGGATGGTTGTCAGGATGGTCGTTCCACTGTTTGGCAGTTTGGTCAATTTGCATATTACACTTTTATTATAGGGCAGGCTAGCAGTCAAATATCTAAGTCAAAAAAGAAAACTCCAGACTTAAACTTTTTATTTATTCATCTGGCATTCTTAAAGTCCATCATCCTTGGTATTCAAATGGCTTTTGCTTCTGTAATGTCTCACCAATATGATGCAGTATTTTCTCCAATTTCATAACTACCAACAGGCTGATTTTGTTTAAGCCCACCTAAAATCCTTAAGCCTCATGCTGATGGGAATTTATTGTGTTAATTTTACTTCTGTGCTCTTCTTTTCCCAGAGCATTAACTATATTACAAGAGGGTTACTAATATCATTAAAATTCCCCCTAAAACAATGTGGATAATTACTTCTATCAGCTGGGAGGTAAGCATGGGGTTCATTCTTGATTCATTACTCTTTTAACCTGAATTCAACTTCATTTAATATGTAAACTTGAAAATTCAAAATAACCAAAGACTTAAATTCTGATGCTTTTTTTCGAAATAACAGCAATGCAATATTAGAGAAAATTTCCCATAGCACTTAAGCCTAAAATAACTTGTTTGTATTTTGGAAAGATATTGGAGGAAATGCCAACCAAGTAATGCTTACCCAATTCCTATAAGAAAGAGGTTGTTCATTTACTTTTTAATAATTAGAGAACCCACCTTCCCAGTACTACTAATTTCCATAGACAAACACATTCTATAATAAGGTGTGTGTTTCCCTTTCCCTGAGAGCTACTCCTCACTGCTCACTTCTCAGGCACAACTAGCCACTCCACAGTATGGTGCCTCAGCAGCCTTTTCAAATTCCATGACTCTGCAGAGTGGAAGGACCCAGGAAACACACCTAACACTGAGGGGCTGCTCGGATTATCTGCACATGGATAATCAGATAATGTGAGTACCAGATGTTACAACTAAGGTACGAGGCATGTGGAACAGGGGTCCAGGGAGGCTGGTGGCAGGGTCAGGGAGGTGGATACATCTTTTATCCTACTCATGGAGAAGCAGGGAAAGACGGCTACAGACTGCAACAGGCACACAGAGGCAAGAAATCTTATGAATCCAGAGTCAAAATCGAGAGAGAATCTGCAACACTCCCTGATTCCTTCAGGTAGTTCTAGGCTCTGTCAGACTCTCATAAAGCCACTCTCTTTCACTGCCCTGGGGGCTGTGACGATGGCATTTCTAAGTGAGGTTCACTTGTTTACATACTTTGACATTAACTTCTAGTACGTGAAACCTGACTCTTGAGTAAGGTACTCGTGGATTATTTCCCACAAAATTTCATTTATCATTTCACAATTTGTTATTATTTATTTATAGCCCTTTTCCTTCCAAATTTAACATTTTAACATATTCATCCTGTGATTGATCTTCTTTCAGATATTAGCATATATGGAAAACAAACTTTATATACAATATTTTGAATATGCACCAATACTTCAGGTAATTTGGTGGGAATTGAGAATTTGAATACTCAATAAGGATTACAAATTTGTTACCTTCATTATATATATTTTTAGAAAACCATAGGCTATTTCAAGAGGCTTTAGAGTTCATTTTAGATCAGTAATTTACAAGATATAACCTAAGATTATAAAGTTGTTTCACATATTCTGTACTTTTGGTATGATTTAATTTTCTAAAAAATGTTTTAGAAACATTTGAATGTGTATAATCCTCCATTTTAACAAATTGTGCACCATTAATACACTGTCTCATGCTTCTGGTACATTTTTTGAAGGATTTTCATCAGAATCAAACTTTTTCTTACTGTCTCTGGAATTGAATTTGAGAGTTCACCAATGTGCAACTTCTTTTCTTGCATTAATATATCTGCCTATGAGTTTATAAAATTTTATAGCAGCTACAGTCATAAAGTATATTCTCCGCATGCAATTAAATGTCTAATTGCACTCAGAGCTCAATCATTACATGTTTATCATATGACAAGTGTACATAAATAATTGAATGTGTAACAGTTAGCATAATGAAGTAATCTCATATCTAGTTCTTACGCAAGTTTTGCTTTATTGGTTTTTTCCTATTTTTGAAAATAAGTGTAAGGAATGGTTATGTATCATTTGTGAATCACTTTCTAACAGTAATGTCCCTGTCATTCCACTTTCTGAACAGAAGCTTTAGTTTCAATAATGAACGTTTTATTTCTAAAGTACAAAAAAGATAATATACATGGTAAAATTTTTACCACTTCCAAAGACTTAAATGTGAATCTGAATTTCCAGAAAATGTAAAATAAAGATATAAATTAGATATGCTACTGATATATGAGTTTAGCTTGTCAGCTACAATCTGTAATTTCATATAGTTTTATGCATCAAAATAATTTTTTTCTCATTAATTGACTATTTATAGATTTACAGAAAACAAAATCAGATCAATTTATGTCTTCTCTTTCCTGAGATCAAAATAAAATGTTAAAAATAAATTAAATAAAACCATAATAATGATGAGACTAAGAAACAAGGTATTAAAAATTACTAGAAAATGTCACATTTCAACAAAAACATGAATGTGCAAGAGTAGAAGAGAAAGGTTGGACAGAGCAAACTGCAATCTAATGTAGTTTCGGATGTGAGTACTGACAAGAAGGAGTTGTTTTGCCCAAGGGAACTCCAGTTAGGACTTAGCAGTGCTAGGAACAGCAGATCATGATTGAAGTTTGCAAGAGATTATTTAAAAGTTTCATAAGGATGATTTTCCACACTGCATGCATTATAATATCTTTTGGCCAGGCAAAGGATCAGAAAGTTCTAAAGTGAATTATCTAAATGGTAATACAGAAATATCCACATTTGTCCAAAACACATCTCAGCTCTGTGCACATTATCTCTAAAGCAAAACCCACAAGTTAACTCAATTCTCCCACCTATGCCAAGTAGGCAATCAGCCTGTATGTTCCTTTGTAAAATATGGTCAATCAAGAATAATGAGCTTTATAAGAAAGTACCAGCATGAAAGGTATACATACACGTGTGTGTGTAAGAAATGATATAGAAAGGAAAAGGAAGAGTAATAAAACTTAATCCATTATATCTCTAAAACACAAATATATGTTTTAACAGAGTTATCATCATTAATGGAAGACTTCTTTGAATTAAAATTTTGATGTAAGAAATTATTATAAACCTTAGTAAAAGAAAATAGATAAAAATGAAAATTTTTTTAAAGTAAGACAAATGGACAAAATGAAAATACAAGGAAAGAAGTAAGGGACTCTTTTATCTGACAAAGAAAAACTCCAGAAAGTAAAACCAAAAAAGAGTAATAGGAGAAGATCATACTTGAGAACAGAAAGACAGCAGCACTTATATTTAAAGAAACACATTTAAGAAGTCTAGGTATTTCCATATATGGTAAACTGGTAAGTGATTTAGGGGAATTATATACTACCTGTACAATTATTTTGCAAATTTAAAATTATTCAAAGTACACAGTATATTTACGATAGTATTTTATATTATTTGTCTATATACTTTCAGATCCCTTCCTTTGAAATTGACCATGTAAACAAAAGTGAATCTTGGTTCTTACCTCATACCATCCTATGTAATAAAAGAGTAATATGCAAATGAACCCTAACAGCAGAACCACTAGGAATGACTGGTCATTATGATACACACTGATCACCAGGGGACAGACGCTCAATGTGGGAGCTTCCCCCTGGTGGTCAGGGCACTCCCACAGGGGGAGCTCTGCTCAGCCACAAGCCAGGCTGATGGCTGCCAGTATAGCAGTGGTGGCGGGAGCCTCTCCTGCCTCCTCAGCAGTGCTAAGGATGTCCAACTGCACCTTAGGCCTGCTCCCTACTGGCAAGTGGACATCCCCTGAGGTCTCCTGGGCTGCCAGAGGGATGTCGTACTGCCA
This sequence comes from Murina feae, assembly GCA_004026665.1. Lineage (NCBI taxonomy): Eukaryota > Metazoa > Chordata > Mammalia > Chiroptera > Vespertilionidae > Murina > Murina feae. The sequence continues at coordinate 17,465 of PVJC01011103.1, forward strand.
GCTTAGGCCCAATTCCCTGGGAAGTGGGTCTAAACCAGCAGCTGGATATCCCCCAAGGGGTTCCGGACAGTGAGAGGGCACAGGTCAGGCTGAGGGACCCCCTCCAAGTGCACAAATTTTTGTGCACCAGGCTGCAGGTATTCAATAATTATCTCTAAGTCAACCACAGTCCTAAATATACCTAAATTTATTAACTTCTAAAATAAAGCATACAGGAAAAATCAATACTACCTTGGATTAGGCAAATAATTCTGAGGAACAATTATAAGCATGAGGTAGAAAATGAAAAATTATAAACTGGATTTTATCAAAATTAAAAACATCTTCTTCTCAAAAGACATTGTTAATAAAATGAAAATGCTAATTATAGATTAAGAATAATATTTGGAAACATATTTAAATAAAGAACTTGTACCCAGTATATGTAAAGAACTATTTCAACTCAATGAAAAAATAACACAATTTAAAATGGTCAAAAATTAAACAAATAAATGATATATCAATTATAAATAGGCACACAAAAAGATAGTTACTACTGAAATAAAAAAGCACAATGAGATACCACTGCATACCATTTAGAATGGCCAGAAACTAATAATAAGTTTTAGTAAAAATCAAGATTAACTGAAACTCTCATTAGTTGCTGAAAATGCAAAATGGCACAACCACATTGGAAGTAGTTTACTTCTTATAAAGGCATTCTACAAATGCTAATTTTCAACCAAGAGAAATAAGAACTCATTTGAAAACAATATTTCACATAAATATTCATAACAACTTTATATATAACTAGAGACTTGGTGCATGAAATTTGTGCTCCTCAACCTTGCCTGCACCCTCTCTAATCTGGGACCCCTCAGGGGGTGTCCAACTGCCCACAGGGATCAGACCTAAACCAGCAGTCCAACATCCCTCTCACAATCCGAGAATGCTGGCTCCCAAACACTTGCCTGCCTGCCTGATTGCCCCTAACTGCTTCTGCCTGCCAGCCTGATTAATGCCTACCTGCTCTCCTGTGGGCCCATTTGCCCCCAACTACACACCCCTGCCAGCCATCATGTGGCCGTGGGTGATGCTATCTTTGAGGGTGTGGCAGTCAATTAGCATAGTCTCTCCTTATTGGTTGTGGACGCCACCAACTTTGCGACGGCATGAGGGTTAATTAGCATATTCCCTCTTTATTAGATAGAATAGTCAAATCCTGGAAAAACTCAAAAGACTGTCACTTGGTGAGTGGGTAAACAAATTGTCACAAATCCATACAATGGTAACTATTCCACAATACAAAGGAAAAACAAACACTGTTATCATCAACAACATGAATGAGTAGCAAAAGCATCATGCTAAGAAAAAGAGGTCAGATCCAAAAGACTACTTTATGTTTATGATTACATTTTTATGACTTTCTAGAAAAGGCAAAACTATAGTTATAAAAAAAGAGAGAGAGAAATGATTTCTAGGGTCAAGGGTTTGGGCATGAAAAGCACATGTGACAAGCTCAGTAATGCCCCCAGCCCTACCAAATATTCTTACATATCAATCCTCTGTACCTGTAAGTGTTACTTAATATGGTAAAAGAGATTGTGCATATGTGATTAAGAACCTTGATGTGGAGCACAGCAAGCATGGTTCAGTGGTTAAGCATTGATCCATGAACCAGGAGGTCACGGTTCAATTCCAGGTCAGGGCACATGCCCAGACTGTGGGCTCAATCCCCAGTATGGGATGTGCAGGAGGCAGCCAATCAATGATTATCTCTCATAATTGATGTTTCTATCTCTCTCTCCCCCTTCCTTCCTCTCTTAAATCAATAAAAGCAATATATTGAACAAAATAAAAGAATCTTGAGATGGAAATGTTATCCCGGATTATCCAGGTGGCCTTTTGTATTCACGATGAGCAGGTGCAGGAGTCGGAAGGAAAAGCACAGGAGGAGTGATAGGAAGAGGAGAACCAATGTGACAACAAAAGATTGTAGTAGCATGTCCACAGGTGAGACATGCTGAGTGCCTCTACAAGCTGGAGGAGGCAAGCATGGATTTTCCTCTGGAGCCTACAGAAGTGCCAGCTCTGGCAATACTTTGATTTTATTCCCATAATACTCATTCTAGAGTCCTGATACCTAGAAGAGTTAAAAAATACAACTGTGTTCATCCTGTGGTTAATATTCAACATGAGGGAACTTTTACAAGTGATAGAAATGGTCTATATCATGGTTGATATTGTGGTTAAAAAACTATATAAATGTATCAAACCTCACTGAACCATACAGATTTTTAAAATTATGTTCTATGTAAATTATATAAAATCGATTTAAAAAAGAAAATTTTATTTTGTTCATTCCATTTCCATTCTTTTACCTAAACTTACCTATAATAGCCTAAATCCCTCATCCTCTTTTCTTACTGTCGATATATTAGCATCCTTCCAAATGCAACTGAATTCTCAGACTTCCAAGATGATCCTAACTGCTTCTATGCTCCAGTAGATCTCAAATATTCTCTTATACATAGCTCTTATCATTTCCTGTCTGTGGTATAAATATTTGTAATAATTCTCTGGTAAATTATAGGTTTCTTGAGACTTAGTACCATGAAGCCTTGCATTCTGCCTGCATTCCAGCACAAATCCTTGTATATATTGTCTATTCCATACGGAGTGCTTAAAAAAAAAAAAAGAGTGCACTAATTCAGTCATGCCTTTATTTAATCAGCAAACATTTCCCGGGTCACTACTGTGTGCTTGGCTCTCTACTGTATTAGGTACTAGGTAGGTACTAAAATGTTGTTTTTGGTTATCACAAAGTTGTTTTTTTTTTCCTTTTATTCCCTTTGCAGCAGAGATTCAGTACATTTATTTTTCTGGGAGCTCCTATTTGTCCATAAAAGAGAGCAAGATAAACACAGTACAGACATCTCCTAAGGTGATTAAATAAAACTCAAACAGCCCTGTGCATCTGCGATCGGTATCCTCTTTCAGGTATAGAGATCCACACCGCCTGGATGACCTGTGATGTCAGTGTGTTCCTGCCTACATTCCTGATTCCCCTTTGTTAAACAGCGTGATGAGCCAGCTATTCAATTTCTTCCTCTCAACTCCAAAGGCACTACTTTGTGCTTCCAATTATGCAATAGACTCTGCTGTGGTGGTGACTGCTGATACATTTTTACTGTGTATGACCAGGCTTTTTATCATGCAATCACATTAAATTACAACCTAGCAGTTCTGCAAAAGACAGGCTAATAATCTGGTCCAGATGATAACACATTATGGCTTATGTAAAATTCTAAACTGCAGCTAATGAAGTTCCTGGGAAAAAGAAGATGGTATAGACTGGATTGCATTTTTATGTTGGCATGTACAATTTTTACCTCACAAGATTCCTATGAACCAATTTTATTTTTACAGAGCTTTGAACTAAACCATTGTGTTCACTGGTCTCATAAAAGTGTGATATCGGATTCATCTACTTTACAGAAATTGTACTGAAAAATGGAAAACAGTGTTTCACGTTTTATTCTATTATAATATAGCTTCCAAAATGATACCCCTGTGGGGCTGTAAATGACACTAATTTCTCTTCTTGCAGTTTGGTAGAGATAGAGCTCTCTTTTATTTTATTTTTTTTTAACATTTTCTCAATTCTTGGAGGATTTTAGCTGTATCCCTTTGACAATAATTGAGTTATCTCTTCAGTTTTCTATCAATATTGCCTAAGTTTTTAATTCTAGAAAAACACTAATCATTTATATTATGGTACTATGAAAAATATGTTTCAAATGTAAGAACTTGAAGTTTTTACCATAATATTTTATTATATTTTTTTAAAAATAAGGTAAATTTGAGAGATTTCATAGTGAATAACTATATAAACATTAACTTTCTCTGAACTTACCTTTTTACATAATTGTCAATTCTTCCAGTCATCCATGAAACCATCCTATTTTGGAGATGTTTCAAATAAATTAATTGAAGACATCAGTCAGTTTTCCTCTAGATATGTTCAACATATCTAGAACTCAATATTTATAATTTTTTTCTTTTTAAAATGTTTTTAAAATATATTTTTGTTGATTTCAGAGAAATGGAGAAGGAGAGAGTCATAGAAACTTGTAAGCATAACCCATGGACACAGACAATGTGTGAGGGCCTGGTGGAGGAGGGCAGGAGAGGGCTGGAAGAGGTTAATGGGGGAAAAGGAGGATTTATGTAATATTTTCAACAATAAAAAATAAAAATAAATAAATAAACATAAAAAAGAAATATCAATGATGAGAAAGAATCATCAATCAGCTAGTTGTCTCCTGGAAGCCCCACATGGGGGATTGAGCCTGCAGCCCTGGCTTATGCCCTGACTGGGAATTGAACCATGACCTCCTGGCTCAGAGACGCTTAATCACTGAGGCACAATGGATGGGCAATCTAGTTTGTTTCTTTTGATATAAAATTCATGTACTGCAGCCCTGGTCAGTGTTGCTCAGTTGGTTGGGCATTGGCTTGTGTACAGAAAGATTGTAGTTTCAATTCCCAGTCAGGGCACCAGACATCTCTCATCCTTCCTCCCAGACACTAACCCCTAATCAGGGTCAATTTCAACTCTGATTTTTTTCACCTTATATTGTAGTAGCTATTTGTCTATATTCTTGAGCTAAGAGATTTACTGATCCTTGAAACAGAAATTACAAAAACAGCAGAATGGCTCATATTGGCAGAGTAAAAACTTCTGAAAATCTGCTTCTCCAAAGAAGCAAAAAGAGTACAAAAAGTGTCAAAACTAACCTTTTCAGAAGCCTGGAAATTGCTAAAGGCTTGTAACTATAAAAAAGACAGTTATTTTTTTAAGCTGAATTTCGGTTTTAAAAAAAGTGAGTTTTGAGTCAATTTAATTCATCTTGATCCCACTCCTTCCTCTGCAGTTATTCAGTACTTTGAAAACCAATAGCCTTACAACTAGGGTAGTTATTAAAACCAGCATCCTAGAAGCTACTGGAAGAGTAAGACAAGACTTCAAGAACCACAAAGAATCTTACCCACAGGAATGTCACCATTTGACTTGTCCATCAGCTTGATGAAAGCTCCTTTGTCAGGGTTTGTCTTCATTTGACTGGACTTGAGGATCTCACTCTGCAGGAACAGCCCCATCTCCAAGGCATTTGTGGCAAATGATCATGGCTAATTGCTCAGCATTGAAGCTGCCCGAGTTTGGGCTAACAAGAGACTAAAATCTTAAAAGAGAAATTCTGTAAAATGAAATGCCATATTCCTCTGACATATTCCTGGACATCTAGAAAGTCATGCATATATGAAGGGCTGTGGGCATGTTCAGGAAAACATGAGAAAGTGCTGATCTTTCACTTTGACTGACCTGAGGATCTCAACTTTGCCTTAGCCTTTATTGCTTGAGCAGATCCTCAAGCAATAAAGTCTCAGGCAAAGTTGTCAACTACCTGTGGAGTCAGTGAACACATACCCCAACACATACTACATGCAAGCCCTCAGCAAAAGCTGGGAGAATAATTTGTTCAAAAAATGAAAGGAAATTTCTGTTTAATTACTAACTGACAATTGAAGTAACTAATCAGAGACTCTAGTGGTCTCACATGACATAGAATATAGAATTCCCAGCAAAGTCGTTAAACAGAAACAACCACAACAGCTAAAACAGCATATCCTGGAAAGAGGAACTATTTGATTTCTGGATTTTCCACATTATATTATTTTTTAAAAATATATTTTATTGATTTTTTTGCAGAGAGGAAGAGAAAGGGATAGAAAGTTAGAAACATCAATGAGAGAGAAACATCAATCAGCTACCTCCTGCACACCCCCTACTGGGGATATGCACGCAACTAAGGTACATGCCCTTGACCGGAATGGAACCTGGGACCTTTCAGTCTCTAGGCCAACGCTCTATCCAGTGAGCCAAACGAGCTAGGGCCACATTATATTATTTTTTAAAATCATTTTTAATAAGATGTCAAATATAATCCATACAGCAAGCATTAAGAAAACAACTAAAACATATATAGTTAAAAAACAACAAGAGATTTAAAATGCTATACTAGAAAATACCTATGTAATACAAAAAAGGTAAAAATAAAAATATAATACATAAACAAAAAATTGTCCATAATAGCAGACATAAATACTGTTTTTAGTATTTACATTAAATGTAAATGAACACCAATTCAAAAGAAAAAATTAACAGGAATTTTAAAATCAATCCAATAATCATATAAAACACACTTGAATTCAAAGATAATTGAAAGTACAAAGTTGTAAAAAGTTATACTATGCAATCAATACCCACAAAGTATACATTAAAACAAAATTTGTGCCCTGACCGGTTTGGCTCAGTGGATAGAGTGTCGGCCTGCGGACTCAAGGGTCCCGGGTTTGATTCCAGTCAAGGGCATGTACCTTGGTTGCAGGCACATCCCCAGTGGGAGGTGTGCAGGAGGCAGCTGTTTGATGTTTCTCTCTCATCGATGTTTCTAATTCTCTATTCCTCTCCCTTCCTCTCTGTAAAAAATCAATAAAATATATATATTTAAAAAAAAAAATTTGTACTTGTAAGTATAGTTTAAAGTAAAAAAAAGTAACAATCCATCAGGAATATGTGAAAAATACACACATACAGAATATGTACATAGTAACAGAGCACCAAAATGCATAAAAACAAAAAGTAGCAGAATAGAATTTACAAATTGGCAATTCAAAAAATATGGTTATAGTTAATACCTAACTTTCAATAATGCATGAAAGAGAAAGAGAAAGAAAATTAATAAGGAAATAGAAAAGTTGAATTATAAGCCAACTAGACTTAATAGATAATTATAAAACATTCAACAAACAACAACAGATTATACAGTTTCTTAAGTGCACACAAAACATTCCCTAATGTAGATTATTTGTTACACTGTAAAACAGGCTTCAATAAATTCAAAAAGGTTGAAATTATGCAAAGCGTTTTCTCTGCCCTTGTGGAATAAAATTAAGAATCAATACAAAAGGAAATTTGGGAAATTCACAAATATGTGAAAATTAAACAACTTAATTCTAAATAATGAATAATTCCAAGAAGAAATAAGAAGAGACAATATAAAATACTTTGAGATGAATGAAAATAAAAACAAAATATACCCATAATGAATTCAGCCAAAGCAGTACTTAAAGAAAAGTTTATATCTTTAAACAACTATATAAAAATAGGAAAATAATTTTGGATCAATACCTAACTTTCCATCATAAGAATCCAGAAAGAAATACAAAAACTTCCTCTACTTGATGCAGACTATCTACAAAAAACTTACAGTTAACATTATACTTAATGGTGAGAAACTCAAAGCTTTTCTACTTAAGATCTGATATAAATCCAGGGTGTCCCTTTCACAACTCCTTTTGGATATCAAACTGGAAGTCCTTGTTCATACAAAAAACAAGAAAAGGAAATGCAAGATATAAAAATTGAGAAAGAAGACATAAAATTGTCTTTTTTACAAACAATGTGATCATCTATGTAGAAAATCCAAAAGAATTGAGCAAAATAAATGCTGGGATGAATAAGTTTTTATAGCAAGGTTGCAGGATACAAAGGTAATCTGCAAAAGTGAATAGCTTCCCTATATATCAACAATGGATAAGTGAAAGTAGAAATTAAAAACACTATACCATTTATATTACCACCCCCAAAATGAAATATTAGTTATAAAGCTAATAAAATATGTACAAGATCTATATGAGGAAAACTATAAAACTCTGATAAATACAATTAAATAAGAACTAAACAAATAAAGAGATACTACATGTTCATGAACAAAAAAAACTCAATATTTTTAAAACATCATTTCTTCCCAATTTGATTTTTTGATTCCATGAAATCCCAATAAAAATCCCAGTGAGTTATTTTACAGATGTCAACAAATCTCTTAGTCTATATGGACAGCCAAAAGACCCAGAATAACCAACATAAGTTTGAAGGAAAAGAACAAAGTTGAAGGACCAGCACTATCTAAGTTAAAGACTTACTATAAAGCTACTCTAATTAAAACAGTGTAGTTTTTGGTGAAAGAACAGACAAATAGATCAATGGACTGAAGTAGAGAGCCCAGAAATTAACTCACAAAAATACAATCAACTGATTTGTTGTTGTTGTTAATCCTCACCCAAGGATATTTTTCCATTGATTTTTAGAAAGAGTTGAAGGGATGGGGGGGAGACAGAAGCATTGATGTGAGAGAGACACATAGATTGGTTGCCTTCCTCCACCCCTTAGCCCCCACACCAAGGCAGGGAATGAAGCCTACAACCAAGGTACATGCCCTTGACTCATATCAAACCCAGGACCCTTCAGTCTGAGGACTGATGATCCACCACGTCAAACCAGCTAGGGCCAGTCAACTGATTTTTGACAAAAGAACAAAGGCAATGCATACAATGGAACAAGGGTAGTCTCTTGAACAAATAGTGTTGGAACAACTGGACAAACATGTGCCAAAAATAAATTAATGTAGACACAGACCTTACACCCAGTAACAAAAAAATAATTTAAAATAGATCTCAGACCTAAATGTAAAACACAAAATTATGTAACTCCAAGAAAATAACAAGAAGAAGGGAAGCAGTCAAAATGCGGACACAAAGAAACAGGCCACAAATGAAAGAAAAGAAGGAAAGCAAACTACTGGAAATAGAGTTCAAAACCATGGTTATAAGGCTACTCAAGAATCTTCTTCGAATCTCTGAGGAATTTAGTGAGAACTTGAAGGATCTTAATGAGAATATAAAAAAAAAAATGGGAAAGGATCTGTCAGAAATTAAGCACACACAGACTAAAATAAATTAATATACAGAGATCCAATAGCAGACTAGAGGATCCCAAGAATCAAGTCAAAGATTTGAAATATGAGGAAGCAAAAAACACCCAACTGGAAAAGCAAAAGAATCCAAAAAGATAGTGTAAGGAGCCTCTGGGACAACTTCAAATGTACCAACTTCTGAATTATAGGGGTGCCAGAAGAAGAGAGAGAGCAAGATATTGAAAGCCTATTTGAAGAAATAATGACAGAAAACTTCACCTATCTGGTGAAAGAAATGGATTTACAAGTCCAGGAAGCACAGAGAATCCCAAACAAAAGGAATCCAAAGAGGACCACACCAAGACACATCATAATTAAAATTCTAAGGGCAAAAGACAAAGAGAGAATCTTAAAAGCAGTAAGAGAAAAGCAGTTAGTTACCTACAAGGGAGTACCCATAAGACTATCAGCTAATTTCTCAACAGAAACCATGCAGGCCAGAAGGGCATGGCAAGAAATATTCAAAGTGATGAATAGCAAGAACCTACAACCAAGATTACTCTACCCAGAAAAGCTATCATGTAGAATTGATGGTCAGATAAAGAACTTCACAGACAAGAAAAAGCTGAAGGAGTTCATCACCACCAAACCAGGATTATATGAAATGCTGAAGGGCATTCTTTAAGAAGAGGAAGAAGAAGAAAAAGATAAAAAATTATGAACAACAAAGTGACAACAAATATATATCTATCTATCAAAAGTGAATCTAACAATTAAGTAAATAAAAAACAAAAAACTGATGTAGCCCTGACTGGTTTGGCCCAATGGATAGAGCGTCGGCCTGCAGACTGGAGGGTCCCGGGTTTGATTCTGGTCAATGGCATGTACCTTGGTTGCGGGCACATCCACAGTAGGAGGTGTGCAGGAGGCAGCTGATCCATGTTTCTCTCTCATCGGTGTTTCTAACTCTTTATCCTTCTCTTTTCCTCTCTGTAAAAAATCAATAAAATATATTTTTTAAAAATCTGATGAACAAAGTAAACTGGTGAATATAATAGAAGTAAGGGCATAGAAAGGAAATGGACTGACAATTCTCAGGGGGAAGGGGGTTTGAGAGGTTTGGAAAGAGACTGGACAAAAATCTTACACCTATGGATGAATATAGTGGTGGGGGTAAAGGCATGGGGGAGTAGGAACTAGGTGGAGGGGAGCTATGGGGGTTAAAAAAAAAGGAGCATCTGTAATAATCTGAATAATAAAGATTTTAAAAAAAGAAAGTAACGAGGAGAAAACTTAGATTACTTTGCATATGGCAATGCCTTTTTAGATTCTACATTAAAGATACACTCATGAAGAAATAAGCTGTATTTTATTAAAATTAAAAACTTTTGCTCTGTAAAGACAATATCAAAAGAATTAAAAGGCATGCCAAAAACTAGAAGAAAATATTTTCACAAACCTCATCTGATAAAGAACTATTATCCAAAACAAACACATAAAAGCCCAATTAAAAAATGGGTCAAAACATGTGAACTTTAATATTCCAAAATATTGCCTTTAGAAAGTAGTTTACAAATAAACAAACTTACTCTTTGCTTATCTGTCCTATCTGTATTGTACCAACATAACCCAAATAAATGGTACTGGCAGTTTTAAAAAATGGGTCAAAAACAGACACCCCAACAAAGAAGATATATAGATTGCAAATCATCATATGAAAAGATGCTCCAAATCATATGTCTTCAAGGGACTGCAAATTAAAACAACATACCACTATAAACCCAAGTCAAAAACACCGACAATACCAAATGCTGGTATAGATGTGGAAGAATAAGAGCTCTTGACTCACTACTGATGGTAATGCAAAATTATACAGCCATTTTAGAAGATAATTTGGCTTTTTATTTTTTACAAAATAAACATACTTTTATATAATCCATCAATCACTCTCATTGGTATTTACCTAAATAAGTTGAAAACATGTCCATATGCACACACAGACAAAATGTTCATATTAGGCTTATTCATAATTACCAAAACTTGGAAACAACTAAGACATTCTTTATTAAGTAAGTGAGCAAACAAACTATGGTACAGCTAGATAATAAAATATTATTTAGTGCTAAAAAAGGAGCTATTAAGCCATGAAAAAACATTAAAATCATATCACTAAGTGAAAAAAAAGTGAATCTGAAAGGCTACCTATATATACATTCTTTTCAAGTGCACATGAGATGTTTTCAAAGCTAGACCACATATTAGGACACAGGCTAAGTCTCTCTGACATTGGGGGGATAAGGACACATTTGTAATATTTTAATAAATAAAGAAAAAATATAAAAATAGAATATTGAAATCATATCAAGCATCTTCTCAGATCAAAATGACATAAAATTGGAAATCAACTACAATAAAAATAATCAAACACTTGAAAGCTGAATAGCATGCTTTTAAACAATAATTGGGTTACCAAAGACATCAAAGAATACATAAAAAAATGTCCTGGAAACAAATGACAATGAATACACAGCAATACAAAAATCTATGGGACACAGTGAAAGCAGTCCTAAGAGGGAAGTTCATAGCATTACCAGGCTACCTCAAAAATAATTATGTAACTCTACAGCATACAGAATTAGAGAGAGATAAGAAAGGCCCAGAGTGAGTAGAAGGAAAGAAATAATAAACATTAGAGTGGAAATAAATGACTTAGAGACAAAAAAATCAAACAGAACACACACAAAAGAACAACGAACAAAAGAAACAAACAAACAAAAGAAAAACAAAAAAGAAAAAAGATCAATAGAACCAAGAGCTCATTCTTTGAAAGAATAAACAAGCTTGATGAACCCCTAGCCAGCCTCATTAAGCAGCAAAGAGAGAGGATACAAATAAACAAAATTAGAAATGAAAGAGAGTAAGCAACAACTAACCCCGCAGAATTACAGAGAATTGTAAATATATATATATATATATATATATATATATATATATATATATTAATTAATTAAAAATACTACAAACAAATATACTCCAACAAACTGTACAACCTAGATGAAATGGACATATACCTGGAAAATTACAATCTTCCAAAACTCAATCAGAAAGAATAAGAAAATCTGAACAGGCTAATAACTACTGAGGACATTGAAGCAGTAATCAAAAAGCTTCTGGTAAACATAAGCCCCAGTCTGAATAACTTCACAGGGGAGACTTATCAAACATTCAAAGAACTAAAACTACCCTACTCAGATTATTCAAAAATATTCAGGAGGAAGGAACACTTCCAAGCTCTTTTTAAGAAATCAGCAGTATCCTAATCCTAACACCAGATAAAGATGCTACAAAGAAAGATAATTACAGGCCAACATCCTTGATGAACATGCTAAAATCCTCAACAAAATTTTAGCAAATCACATCCAATAATATATTAAAAAGATCATATACCATGTCCAAGTAGGATTTATTCTGGGACTCAAGGCTGGTACAATATCTACAAATCAATAAATGTTATAGATCACATAATCAAACTGAGAGACAAAAATCACATAATTATATTAATTGATGCAGAAAAAGCATTTGACAAAATTCAAGGCCCTTTCTTAATAAAAACTCTCAGAAAAGTAAAAGTAGAGGGATCATAGCTCAACAAAATAAAAGCCTCATATGACAAACATGTAGCCAACATCATACTCAATGGGCAAAAACTAAAACCATTTCCCCTAAAATAAGATGACCAGATTTAAAGTGGTATACCATTGACCGGGGAGGTTCTTTTTTTTTTCTTTTTCTTTTTTTGTTATTACTTAAAATATTACAAAGAGTAATCAGGACTTTTTTAAAATTCCGCAGGACAAACTGTTAAAAATTAGGACTGTCTCGCCAAAAGCGGGACATCTGGTCACCTTACCCTAAAAACAGGAATGAGACAGGGATGCCCACTTTCATCTCTCCTGTTCAACATAGTACTGGAAGTGCTAACTATAGTTATCGAACAACAAGAAGAAATAAAAGGCATCCAAATTGGAAAACAAGAAGTAAAATTGTCATTATTCATTGATATAATTACTTTGTATATAGAAAACTCTAAAGACTCTATCAATAAACTACAAGAATTAATAAATGAATTCAGCAATGTAGCAGGATACAAAATTAACACCCTGAAATCTATGGCATTTTTATACACCAATAATGAACTACAGAAAGAGAAACAAACAAACAAACAAAAAAACAATCCCATTTACCATTGCAACAAAAAAATTAAGATACCTAGGAATAAAGTTAACCAAGAAGGTAAAGGACTTGTACTCAGAAAACTACAGGACATTGAAAAAAGACGTAGAGGAAGATACAAAAAGTGGAAGAATATACTATGTTCATGGATTGGTAGAATCAGCAGCATTAAAATGTCTATACCACCAAAAGCAGGTGAATTATCTCTTATGAATGTAGATTTAAAAAATCCTCAAAATAATACATGCAAACCAAATTCAGTGGCACTTTAAAAGAACATTACACAGAGAAACAAGATGGTGACATAGGTAAATGCCTGTACTTGTTGCCTCCCACAACCACATCAAAATTATAACTAAAATACAGAACAACTATCATCCAGAACTGTGGTAAAGCTGGCTGAATGGAATTACTACAACTAGAGAGGTAAAGAAGAAAACACATTGAAACTGATAGGAGGTGCAGAGGTTTAGAATGGGTTGGTCCAATACCTGGGGTGTGCTGCTTTTTTAATCTAGAGGGAGATCACCTCTGTGGAGGCTGCCTGGAGGAGCTTGGAGTCCCAGCCCCATATCAGATCCCTAAGGTTCCAGAGCTGAGGAAGGAAGTTCCTATGGCAGTGAGAACTACAGACTGAAAACCAGTGCAGATTGTGCTGAGTGACACACAGGCTACTGGAGACCCAGCTCCTCCTCTTAGAGGCCGGCATCATGAACTGAATGTACAAGCTCCCACTTCCTCTGAGCTCCAGTGCTGGGTAAGGCTCTGGAGCTCAGACAGAAATTGGACTGTCTGGCATCAGGGCAGGAACTCTGGGGTGGCTTTCATCCAGATGGAGGTGCTCACAGTGGTCATTGTTCCTTTGTTCCTGTGCTGGGACCTCCCCAATACAGGGCTGACTGGCAGCCATTTCTGTTTACTCCACCCTGGTGATTCCCTGAGTCCCTGTCCCACCCAATTTACAACCCCATCCAAGCTATGCACAGCGGCTTTTGCATATGAATGGCCTGTCCTTTCTCAGGCTAAAATTCTATCAAACAAAATGTAGCTTAGTCAGGGAGCCCCAAACCTGTCAACAAGAGGCCCAAGGCCCAGCAGCAGCACCAGCAGCACCTGGGTCTTGCATGGGCACTTCCAAACGTAATACAAAGAGGAAGAATCTTCAGATCTCTCTGTAGCTCCTGCTGGGTGGCCATAGGCAGTGGTTGACTTTGCACCTCCCTGGAGACCCCAGAGCCAGTGTACCCAGTGGTCAATGTGAGACCATATCAGATTATAACTCTTCACATCCATAAGCAACACACTCACGGGGAAGACTCAGTGGGCATAAAAGCTTCACTGAAGAAATTCCTGCTCCATAAGGGTGTCTCCTACACAGCAGCTCACCCACTATAGTCGCAGCTGGTCTCCACAACCAATTGGTCTAGAGGTCAACTCCTCCCACTGACACCAAGAACAATCAAGGCTCAACTACAACAAAATTGTGCACACAATCCACAAAGGGGTGCACCAAGAGTGTCTTCCTCAGGTGATTGTGAAGGCTGAGCTACTGCACTGTATAGGACACCTACTACACAAGGCCACTCTATCAACTCAAGTAGACTTAGCAGCTACCCAATACATAGAAACAAACACAGGGAAGCAGTCAAAATGTTGAGACACAGAAACATGTTACAAATGAAATAAATGGAAGAAAGCAAACTACTGGATATAAAGTTCAAAACCACAGTTATAAGGTTACTCAAGAATCTTCTAGAAGCCTCTGAGGAACTTAGTGAGACTTTCAAGGTCCTTAGTGAGAATGTCAAAAAAAAAAAAAAAAAAAAAAAAAAAAAAAAAAAAAAAAAAAAAAAAAAAAAAAAAAAAAAAAAAAAAAAAAAAAAAAAAAAAAAAAAAAAAAAAAAAAAAAAAAAAAAAAAAAAAAAAAAAAAAAAAAAAAAAAAAAAAAAAAAAAAAAAAAAAAAAAAAAAAAAAAAGGAAAAGGATCAGTCAGAAATTAAGCATACACTGACTGAAATAAAGAATAATATACATGGATTCAACAATAGACTAGAGGATCCTGAGGATAAAATCAATGATTTGAAATACAAGGAAGCAAAAAGCACCCAACTGAAGACCAAAAAGAAAAAAGAATCCAAAAATATGAAGATAGTGTAAGGAGCCTCTGGGACAACTTCACGCACACCTACATCCAAATTATGGGAGTGCCAGAAGAGGAGAGAGAACAAGATACTGAAAATCTATTTGAAGAAATAATGACAGAGAAGTTCCCCTACCTGATGAAAGAAATAGACTTAGAAATCCAGGAAGTGCAGAGAATCCCAAACAAAAGGAATCCTAAGGGGACCACACCAAGACACATCATAATTAAAATTCTAAGGCAAAATACAAAGAGAGAATATTAAAAGCAGCAAGAAAAAAACAGTTACCTACAAGGGAGTGCCCATATGACTTAGCTGATTTCTCAACAGAATTTGCAGTCCAGAAGGGAGTGGCAAGAAATATTCAAAGTGATGAATAACAACTTACAACCAAGATTACTCTACTCAGTAAAGCTATCATTTAAAATTGAAGGTCACATAAAGGGCTTCACAGACAAGAAAAAGATAAAGGAGTTCATCATCACCAAACCAGTGTTATATGAAATGCTGAAGGGTATTCTTTAAGAAGAGGAAGAAGAAGAAAAATGTAAAGATAAAAGATATGAACAACAAAGTGACAACAAATACATATCTACCAACATTTAAATCTAAAAATCAAATGAATAAAAAAATCTGATGAACAGGATAAACTGATGAATGGAATGGAATTGGGGGGATGGAAATGAAACAGACTGATGACTCTCAGAGGGAAGAGGTGGGGGGGGTAGTGTGGGAAGACATTAAACAAAGATCTTATATGTATGCATGCATTACCTATGGACACAGACAATAGGGTGGTGAGGGCCTGGAGTGGGGTGGGAACCATGTGGAGGGGAGCTGTGAAGGGAATAAAAAAGCACATCTGTAATAATCTCAACAATAAAGATTAATTTTAATAAAAGAACATCACCACCAAATCCAATTTATCCCAAGAATGCAAATTTGATTTAATATATGGAAATTAATTATTGTAATACACCATATTAAGACAATAAATGGCAAAACTCACATGATTATCTCAACAGACACAGAGAAAGTATTTGAAAACATTCAACAGCCTTTCATAATAAAAATACTCAAAAAAATAGGAATAGAAGAAAATTTTTTTCCACACTAATAAAGGGCATCAATGAAAATCCATAATTTCCTCATACTTAATAATGGAAGCTTTCCCCATGAGGAACAAGAAACACCACTTGCATGCAACACTATATCTACAGATTTTTAAAATCCTAAGTATTAAAAAAATATCATTAGAGCTAAAGAAGTTCAACAAGGTTATATCATACAAGATCAATATATAAAAGTCATTTGTATTTCTATGTAATAGCAAGATGTGTTTCAAAAATAGAATTAAAAAAATAATTTACAATGGAATCATAAAAGATTTTTAAGTTTAGGAATCCTATATAATAAAAGGCTAATATGCAAATGACAATCACTCCTTCATGTGTAATGACCGATTAGCAGCAGGCTGCATGCACAGCAGGGGTGTGCGGGTGAGCAGGACTGTGTACGTGGTGAGGTGTATGCAGGTAGGTGGGCTGTATGCTCAACCGGTCACCAGGAGATGCATGGAGCACCTCTTGGTCCCTCAGCCCCTCCCCTCCCGGCTACTGTAGGTAGTGGCGGTGGCTCGCTCCCACCTCCCATGGAAGTAGCATGGGTCCTTCCTGCTTCTCTCCCGCTCAGACAGCACAGCTCCCACCAACTGTGTGGGCATGCTGCAGCTCCCACCAACTCCTGCAGAAGCAGTGGGCTGCCTACTGTGTGCGATTTCATGCACTAGGCTGCTAGTCTATAGATATAAAAGCTTAAGCTATTTATAGGCTGGTAGTTATGACAAACACTGACCACTAGAGGGCGAACACTCAACATAGTAGCTATCCAGCTGCAGTGACTTGACAGCTGTGGTTCTCAGGTGATGCACCCAGAATCAGAGAGGAGGGAGCCCAACACCGGGGTGCGTCACCTGTGAACTGCCCTTTCACAATCTGAAAACCCTTGGGGGATGTCAGAGAGCAGGTTTTGGCCTGATCTCCTCAGGCCAGGCGGAGGGACCCCACTGGTGCACGAATTCGTGCCCTAGGCCTCTAGGTAATTAATGAAAGAAGCACGAGATTTATACACTAAAAAATCATAATCATTAAAAATTATTAAAGAATACCTAAATGAAAGGCAAGATGGCCCCCACACATGGATTAAAAGACTAAATATTATTACTATAGCAATACTCCACAAATTAATCTACAGTTTCAAAGTATTCCCTTTCAAAATTCTATGTACCATTTTTGCATTAATAAGTTTATCCTAAATAGCACATAGAAATGCTAGAAAACTTAAATGCTCAAAACAATCTTTTAAAAAAGAATAAAATTGGAGGACTCACATTTCTAATTTTGCATCAACATCAGTTTAATTTTGGAATGAAGTAATAACAACAAAATTTACATTTTTGGAATATTAAATTTCTTCTCTTTTTCGTCTCTAACCCTTCATACCATAATGCAAATGTTTTCCCCTTTTTATCAGGTATAGATTAACATACATTTTTAGAATTACATATATTCTTATTTATGAATATTTAGCTTACATTAAAATTTAGGAATGAAAAAGATCCTGCCTACTTATTTCTCATTCTTCCATATTAGCTAACTACATATACTAAATATTCTAACCCTAATTTAATATAAAACCATGGAATACAGATAAATGTAACTTAATGCTACACATCGTTTAAACATTCTTTGAATTTTTTGAAGGTAATAATGCCTTATAATCAGAAAAAATATTATAGCATTTGCAAACAACATTCTTGGTTAATATAATAATGAATTTATTAATAAAATGCCTGCCTTTTAACATATATTAAGCCATTAATATAAGTTAATCCAATATAAAATTAATTTTGTATTTTATAGACAATATCTTCATTTTTTTACTTTAAAGAATAAACTTTTTTGGCCATACAATTATTTGAATGTCATCAATTTAAGCAAAGAAATTCAAAGACTGACATTTCTGTATTAATGAAGTCTTATATACAGAAAGGCAATTAAATGTCTGGAGCTACTTAAGACATTGATATCACCTAGTTAAAATTCTCATTTCTTGTGATAAAGGTCACATGGACATTTTCAGCTCAATGTTCTTTTCTTTGTGTAATGAATAGACACACATACACAATAATTAATGCTGCAGTAATAAAATACAAACGAATTATACCTTTTCACAAAGGTCTTCTCTCTCTCTCTCTCTCTGTCTCTCTCTCTCTCTCTCTCTCTCTCTCCAAGTTTAAGTTTTATATTTCCTATTTTTTTAAATGATTCTAAACTCTAAGATAATCAGTGTTCACAAACATCATGTATTATTTAAGAAAAGATGTGTACTGAACTCATTATTATAGATATTAGTCCCCAGGGAGAACCCTTTTGCTTTGTGGTTAAGTCTAGATAATGGATATATACTGTATTTTCTGGAGTATAAGACCACTGGGCATATAAGACAACCCCCAACTTTTGAGATTTTTCTGGGTTAAAAAGTCTGGACAGAGACCGTATGCGGCACAAAAAGGAGCCAACTGGAGACACTAGTGGTCTCCATCTGGCTCCATTGAAATGAGTGGAGTGTTGCCGTTTTTGAGCGCACCCCCCCCCCCCATATGCAGTGACTGCAGAGTTTCCAGTTTGGCTCAGAAGTTTCAGCACCCACCCTATAAGACGACACCCAGCGTATAAGATGACCCCCAACTTTTGAGAAGATTTTCCTGGGTTAAAATAAAAAGTCATCTTATACGCTGGAAAATACGGTATATAAAATCCTCATCCAAGGACATGCTTATAGATAGGAAGGGAGAGAGGCAGAGAAAGAGGGAAATAGAGTGGGAGAGAGACAGATAGGCAGACATGGATTTGCTGTCTTCCATGCCCCAATCAGGGATGGAACCCACAGCCAGGTATGTGCCCTAACTGGGAATGGAACCAGCACTGTTCTGTACAGGATGATGATGGTCTGTCCAACCAACTGAGCCACTTCCTCTGGGCTAGGTAACACATTATTAAATACAATATTTAAGTACCTACTCGTTGTACATTTAACTACTAGTACATGCTTTTTAAAAAAATACTGTCATTAATTATTTGGAAATTCATATAGAACCAACTTCATATTCCATAACTTTTTAAGTATTTCAATGAAATTAGATAATGTGTCTGACAGACAGACTTGGTGGCATTTTCCCCCCTAATAAAATTAATCATTGCCTCTAGGAGTAAGTAACATTTTCTCTGAATTCTGTTTGACCATCTATAATTTACAACTTGAACTATTGTGCTGCTGGCAAAAAATATCTTCATCAGACACTGCTGTAAACTTTGCATTTGGCGTCTTTTGAACCATGAAGGCAAACACAATATTAAAATATATGACTAATAAGAAGTTAACAGCTTTTGTATCAGTGTTTCTCACATCAGTGCTAGCTTATAAGATTATGTGTAATTTTTACCCAGAGGTAGAGGTAAATTAGGAACATGTCTTCTGAAGTTAAAGATAAAGGTCATCATTTCCTGGTATAAGTGAAAGGACAAATTACAAGACACCAGTAGATCTGAGAATGGAATAGAGCCTCAAGGCATTTTGTTGGAAAAAAAAGTTGAACAAACATGCTCAGTAACTAGTCCACACATCATTTTTTCTCACATTCTTGTACAGTCTCATACCTGCCAGGGAAATAGTTTTATTTGACTTGGCAATGAAACGAATTTTACCTTGATTCAGTTATTTAATGGATCTGACCCTATGGTGGAAGGGTAGGGAATTTAGATGGGAGGTACTCAACACAAAATCTAGGTTAAAAATGGCTTATATTAGTCCATTTTCTTCAGAGAAACAGAGCAAATAGGATGTATGTGTGTTTGTCTCTATGTATACATATATTAGATGTCTGGTGCATGAATTCATGCGTAGGTGGGGTCCCTCAGTCTGGCTGGTGATGGAGGCCTATTGGGGGAGCTGGCTGGCTTGGGGGGTAGAGAGATTGCAGGAGGTTGGCTGGCTGGCCCCCCAATCAGAGCCTAGGGGGAGGGAAAGCAGAAGGTTGGCCAGCAGGTGGGGAAGAGAAGGACCATGAGAGATTGGCTGGCCAGGAGAGTTGGAGAGGGTCTGCAGGAGGTTGGCTATGGGAACACACTAACCACCAAGGGATGACTCCTGCATGAGTGTCTGCCCCCTCGTGGTCTGTGTTCATCATAGAAACTGGTCAACAGGTCATTCAGTTGTAATGGTCCCTTAGGCTTTTATATATATACTAGCGGCCTGGTGCACAAAAATGTGTGCACTCGGGGGGGGGGGGTCCCTCAGCTTGGCCTGTCCCCTCTCACAGTCTGGGACCCATTTGGGGATGTCCACCTGCTGGCATATCTAGCCAGCCTGGGTGAGGGGCTGATGGCTGTTTTCAGGCTGCCCACAGACCCTTCAGGGTTCAGGTCCCTCCTGGGGTGTCTGGGCAGCCCTGGGTGGGGGAATGAGGGCCGTTTTCAGGCTGCCCACAGCTCCCGTTGACCCAATGTCCCAGCAAGGCTGGCTGGAATCAGGTTTCTGGGGTTTATTTACCTTCTATAATTGAAACACTGTTGCTTTGAGCAGAGGCCTAGGCAGGCAAGGAAGCCTCCTGTTTGCTTCAACTCCATGTCTTCTATAATTGAAACATCATTGCCTTGAGCAGAGGCCCAGCCTGCCTAGGCAGGCAGTTGCAACGGAAACCTCCTGTTTGCTCTAGCTCCATGGCTGCTGGCCTCCATCTTGGCTGGGTTAATTTGCATGCAGCTGCTCTGATTGGCTGGTAGGCATGGCTTGGCTGGTGGGCATGCTTAGGTGTCTCAGAGTGACAGTTAATTTGCATATTACTATTTTATTAGATTAGATAGATATGTGTATAGACTCAGACTTATTCTAAGGTATTGACTCGTAATTATAGAGGCTAGGATGTCCAAAGACCTGCAGTCACCAAGCTGGAGATCAAGGAGAATCAATGGTATATGGTCTAGTCCAAAAGTGAGCAGGCTCAATCAATACCCTAAAAGAACCAATGTTTCCCTCTGAATGTAAAAGCTGGAATAGATCAATGCCCCTGTTCATTCAATCAGGGAAGAGTTCCCTCTTACTTAACCTTTTCAGATGTTAGACCGATAGGCTGAGGCCCACTAGCATTAGGATGGCCATCAAATTGAAAGGAATTTTTAAAGATAGGGCAGACAATGTTAGGGAATAAAGAGGGCCCATGGGAGAGGAATGTATATGTGAAGGGAAGAAATTCTTCAAGATGCCAAAATGCTTATTTTACTTATGCAGAGATTAGAGAAATGTCAACAGATACCAGAAAGAGGGGACCTTATTTTCACAGAAGATAGAGGAATTTTGCAAGATAAGGGGGAAAGAAAGAAGGAAGCACCACGTGACGTGAGCTGTGGACTTTGGAACTGATACTATATAGCAGAGTAACCAATGAAGAAAGCACGGGGGTCCTGAGTTAAGAAAGGGTCAGGTTCAAGCTAAGAACTACAGCATATATAAACCAGAGACAAAGAGCCATGAGACAATTTTTTTGAATTTAGATTTTTTTTCCCATTAGAGAGAGAGCAGGCTTTTCCCATTGGGGGGTCTCTCCCCAGGGTGTCCCCTTTGGGGACACCCCTACCAAGATGGAATTTATATACACTTCCAATAATTAAAGAAATCTGTTAGTCTACAAATTTATTTTTCAACTTTGTCAGACAAGGACCAACAAGAAGTCTGCACCTTGAATCCCGTGTTTCAAAATGTTAATCTCATCCAGAAACTCCCTTATAGACACACCCAGAATAATGTTTGGACAAAAAGCCCAGTGAAGTTGACATATAAAATTAACTACCAATTAGGCAAAATGGAAGTTAATCATTAAAAAGAGAATGATCAACCTTCAATTACAATATTTCATGTAAAGTTCAGGCAAGTGAATTCCAATTTTACTCAAGGGAAGGTCATTCTTTAGGCATAAATGCATCACACTATGCAGCTGCTGTATATATAATTTTATCAACTACTAATTTGAATATTATTATCCAAATTCCATAAATAGAAAAATGAAGTTCAGAGATAGTTGACACACAACCAGAAATTGGAAGAATAAGTACTTGAAACACAATCTATACACTACAGTAAGTGTAAAAAAATATGGAAGGATAAAAATAACATAAATTAAAAGCAAATGTAATTATAGATACTATTTAAGACTATAAAGAAATGTTTTTGGTGCTTAACATACATTACCTTTTTTAACAGTTTCAATAACCATATGAGATAGGGATTATTATCATTATTTTACTCATATTCAAAATCCATATAACCTGCATAAATTTCTGTATAATTAGTAGCCATTAAAACCAGGTTTTCCTCTGAGATCTGACTAATTCCCAAAGCCTGTGCTACTACCAATGTAAATTGCCATTATTTATTCTTATGACACCCCCATGGAAAAATAGAATCTCAGTAAGTTTAAATTACTTACCTATACCATAAAGACAATTAGCAGATAACTGATTGCTCTTTTTTCATTGACTTCATCTTCCAGTTTATTTTAGGCCCTTCCATGTATGAGACAGGCACCATACCTGAACCCATCTTATAAACATATACTTTAACAAACATACAAAGTTACATATATTTATTAGACTGGATTTACTTCTAATATAGAGCCATTAAAAAATTTTGCTCTGGATTGTGTATCAACACTGAAAAAGATAGGTCCAAGATGCAAATATAATACTCAATAAGATGAGTAAATAAGAAAACAACAGTATGATAAATAAAAAAGAATCTGTACCATAAACAGAATATAGAACTTTAATTTATAATTTGTAGCAAATGTTTCTGCCAACTCTTCAAAGGGAATATTATTATATCACATATAGTTTTAAATAGATGGTAAGATAGGTAGTTTGAGAGAGCCATATAGACACAAAAATACAGGTAAATGTAATCAACATGCACTTGAGGCAGCTATTTGCTATTCATCATGCAGTTCATTCTGTCAGGTGAGTTTGGGTCACCTAACCTTTCCCTGGTTATTATAATAACTTTAACTTATAGAACCACACAAGATATTCATAAGAACCACTTATGAATGGAAATAAGCTGACATTTGAATGAAAGATTCTGGTTAGTCAAGTAAGCTATAAGGTAATTGTTTTTCATTCTGCCTTCACATTGTAAGGTATTACATAGATTAAATTGATCCACAACTTTAAGGAGTTTACAACATACTAAGGAATAAAATATGACATTTTGCCTAAAAGCTCAAAAGAAAAGAAAAAATCAAATTTGAGAAGGAAAGCTCTAAGTTCAGTTAAAACCCATTGATCTTAAAAATGTCCAGGTTCAGATGCTCAGCAAGCTGTTTAAGATAAAAGTGATCTCAAGAGATAAATGTGGGCCAGATTTGGAAGTCAAGCACTTTGCATAATTAAATTATAAGTATGAAAGTAATTTCACCAAAGAAGAGCATAGAAGAAAAATCCAGAACATTGACATTGTGAAGAAGAGAATGGGGACAAAAGACATGCAGCTCCAAGAGAAGAAAAAGAAGTCATACTAATATTATAAAAGACTCAGGAAGGAAACTTTAGAAAGGACTGTTAGCCAAGATTGAAATACATTGAGAAATGGCTAGAAGAACTGGATTTGATTATTAGGGAATGTTCAGAAACCTTTTGGGAAGACACTTCAATATTGGGGGGAGACCTAAATCAAATCTACACTAATAAAAGAGAAAGATGCAAATTAATTATCACTCTGCCACTCTGCTACACCCACCAACCAATCAGGAGTAAGTATGCAAATTAACCCAATTAAGATGGCGGCGGCCACAGAGCAGGAGGCTTGGGTTGCCACCTGTGATGGAGGAAGCCAAGCTTCCTGCTTGCCCAGGCCAGCCCTGGGCTCCGCTCAAGGCTACAAAGTTTTAATTATAGAAGATAAATCCCAGATATGGAGAAGCTGGGAACTTGGGTTGCTGAGGGGTGTGGCCAGCCTGAAATAGCCCTCAGCCCCTCACCCAGGCTGGCCACACCCCCATGGAGTGAGAGTCCCCACTGGGGGACTTGACCAGCCTGCAAAGAGCCATCAGCCCCTCACTCAAGCTGGCCAGGCATCCCGGTGGAACCCCCACCCTGATCTGGGATATGCTTCAGGGCAAACCAGTCAACCCCCACCTGTGCACCAGGCCTCTATCCTATATAATAAAAGGGTAATATGCAAATTGACTCTAACAGCTGAATGACTGGGAATGGCTGGTCACTATGACACACACTGACCACTAGGGGGCAGATGCTCAGCCACAAGCCAGGCTGACGACTGCCGGCACAGTGGTGGTGGTGGTGGGAGCCTCTCCTTCCTCCTCAGCAGTGCTAAGGATGTCTGACTGCAGCTTAGGCCTGCTCCCCATTGGCAAGTGGACATCTTCTGAGGGCTCTTAGGCTGCCAGAGGGATGTGTTACTGCCGGCTTAGGCCCGATCCCCAGGGAGTGGGACTAAGCCAGCAGGTGGACATCCCCTGAGGGGTCCCAGACTGCGAGAGGGCACAGGTCGGGCTAAGGAACCCTCCCATCCCCCCCCCCGCCCCCTCCCC
>PVJC01011104.1:0-42141 GCA_004026665.1 Murina feae
TATGTCCGTTTTACAGATGTGGAAATTGAGTCTTCGTAAGACAAAATATTAACAGTGAACTTTGAACAGCCTTCACCAAAAGGCCCCCCTTGGGTATTGCTTCTCCATTGGGAGGTATGGAGTTGCAGAGCCTAGACTTAGCAATGAGACAGGCCATGCTAAGCCCTGTCCTCTGCATGGCAGCTCCTTGCTGATCTTCCTCATTTCTATGCATGCAGTTCCTCTACACACTACCTGGACTTGGCGATGCTGTTCTTACATACCACTTATGGCTATATCCTTTCTGTCCAACTAACTCACACTGATCCTTGAAGGACCTCCTCTAGATCTATCTCTACCAGGAAATCTTTATAAATTCATCTTTCAGTTACTCTCCTTACTCTGAACACAGTGGACATATTATCTAAAATATTACATAATAAAGTGTACAAGTAGATATTGTGTCAAGTCCTTTCATTCTTGGAAGTCCCTCAGTGTGGTGTATCTGGGTTGGTTGAATCCCCACCGTGCATTTCTCCATGGATATAAATGCTCCAACTTTCCAATGGCCAGCGCCCTCAATTTGGGGAACTATAGGACTCCAGGGAATTTGAGTTAACTTCTGATTCTAAAAATGAGACCCAAGACCAGGGCCAGCCCAATGAGTACATCCACGTGACCTAAGGTGGTCCAATCAGAGGGGACGCTGAGACTGTTGCTGGGGACAGTGAATAAGAGACCTGTTCTGTCCTGTGAGATATCAGAGGGAAACAGCCCGCTGGTAGCACAGCCAATATTGAGGAAGTAGAGTCAAGAAATGCAGAAAGAAAGTGAGTCTGTGTTAAGCACTTTCAACTGTAAGACCAAGCCTTGCCGGAAGCTAACAAAGGTCTTTTACCAGCCTTTCAGTTACACGAGCCAATTCACTTCTCTTTGTTTAAACCTGTTTTGGGCGAGATTTCTAGCCCCAAATGGATTCTAGTGCATGCACTTGAATTGTGGTGTTTGTTCTCAATTAGTACAAATTAACCTAGAGACAATATACCTATTTAGACGTAGTTTTTAAAACAGGATATGGAAACTACATTTAGCTCCATTGATCCATGTATATGACTTACAGGATTTGTGTTTTTTCTGATTACAGAATATATCCATTAAAGACACTTCGGAAATCCTACTACTACTAACAACTGAGACGTATTTACTTTTATTTACATGTGTATAATGTTTTATAACGTTGGGATGGATCATACTGTGTGTGTGTAATTTTGAATCCTACTTCTCTATTTAGTGACAACAGGTTACCTCACTGGGATTTTTTTAAAAAAGAGAAAAAAAGTAGCCAGTCCTAGCAGGTTTTTCTCAGTGGATAGAACCTGGGGACCAAAGGGTCCTGGGTTTGATTCCGGTCAAGGGCATGTACCTTGGTTGCAGGCTCCTTCCCGTCCCAGGTCCTGGTCAGGGCTCATGCAGGAGGGAACCAATCAATGTGTTTCTTGCACATCGATGTTTCTCTCTGTCTTTTCACCTCTTCCACTCTCCCTAAAAATTAATAGAAAAATCTCCTTGGGTGAGGATTAACAAACAACAACAACAACAACAAAAAAGTAGCCAGGTTCTGTGGGTTCAAACCCTGCCTCTATCATTAATATCAACTTATACAATGTTGGCCATGTCTCAGTGACCTCATATGTGAAAAGGTTGTAATGAGAGCACTTGATTTATAGAGATTTTGTGAGAATTAAATAAAATTAAATAATGTCTTTCATGTGCTACCTGAGCTCATGAAAGGGCTCAATTTTGGACAAGTCTGGTTTGAGATGCTTATGGCTATTCAGGAAAGCCAACCAGTGAGCATTCATTGTTGGGGAATCTGTCCTGTGCATTATAGGATGTTTAGCAGCAGTGTTGGTCTCTACACACTAGATGCCAGTAGCACCCATCACCCTATTGGTCTTTAGAACCACAAATGTCTCCAGACATTTCCAAAGGTTCCCAGGGGGACAAAATTGCCTCCACTTGAGAATCACAGCTGCATGGTATATCACCAGATAGCTTTACTGTTTGTTTTTGTTGTATAGCTAGAATGTATGGACATTGTGAGATAACAGTAGAACCACAGTATCCTTACACTGTTACAATTTTAATGAAAATTCATTTGTATTCCATCATAGTATAATATTGAACTATTCATTTGAGGTAAATGATCTTACAATAATTTTTATTAAAATTTTACCAAGAGATTTTTCAAATGGTTATTATTTTATCAAATGTCTTTAGGGCACCAACTGAAACTTTCTCTGCCTCACACATGCCTGGATTGTCTTAATAGAATTCATAACATTAGCTTATTCTTGCATTTCTGAGATAAAGCCTAACTGGACATGTTTTAGTGTTCACTTCTTAATATAGCAATGAGTATGATTTGATGACATTTTATTTAAAGATGGTTATTTCCATTACATAAAGGAAATTAAATTTTTCTTTACTTTTGTTTTATTGTTAGAGCTATGTTGGTTCCATAAAATAATTTTGAACATTTTCCACCTTTTAATATGATTGGAAATGAATAATGCCCTCTGCCCCAGATTACATATATCTTGAAATATGGTCAACAGCACTAAGTTAAGAGCATTTTGGGGAAGATAAATTTGCAGCAATGTTTTCTATTTTTTAGTAAACTTGGGTAATTAATATCTTGCTGTAAAATCATGTCTTATTCTCAAATTTATAAACTACTATAGGATAGCTCTACCTTGTGTAATGTGTTATAATTTCAGTAGCTGTGATTATACCCACTTTCTAATATCTAAGTTTGAACATTTATTTTCTCCTTTTGCTAGTCTTTCTAGATCTACACACTACTCTTCTAATTCAGAGAGCTCTTCTTTTTTTGTTTTTCATTTTTTTAATTTAGTTTCTTTGTGTTGCTTATTTAAATATTTAATCAAATATTTTATTTTATTTTTTTAAATATATCTTATTGATTTTTAACAGGGAGGAAGGGAGAGGGATAGAGAGTTAGAAACATCAATGAAAGAGAAACATTGATCAGCTGCCTCCTGCACACTCCCTACTGGGGATGTGCCTGCAACCAAGGTACATGCCCTTGACTGGAATCGAACCTGGGACCCTTCAGTCTGCAGGCCAATGTTCTATCCACTGAGCAAAACCAGTTAGGGCTCAAATATTTTATTTTTATTTCTAACTTGCTAATAAAAGTATTAGCTTATGAATTTGCTTTTTGTACAGATTTGACTTTACCCAATACATTTTTACATAAAGTGTTCTAATTTTTGTTACTTCATAGTCTGTATTTCTTCTTTGACCCAATAATTATTAAGCTGAGCAGTTTTTAGTTTCCAATATTTCAAATGCGCCTTTTAAAAAACTTTTGTTATTTAATCTATTCATTATTGTATCATAGTCAGTCAATATGATTTTTAGTATTTAATTATTTGTTAAGTTTTGTTACTGTTCAAAGAATGGTTGAAAAAAAATTTGATTCTCTTTTTTGTATTAGTTATACATTTTTATTAAATAAAAGTTATTAATTCCATTTCCCATGAACACTACCCTTTCATTTATTTTTCACTTGCCTCACCTGTCATGTTCTGAGAAAAAATATATTGTCATCACCCACAAATACTTTCTGTTATTTTTCCTCATATTTTCTAATGCTTTTGCTTTTAATATTTTGGTATTGGAATATTTGGTCTCATCTTCTATTTGGTTTATGATTGCTACATTTTTTTCTGGACTTTATGTTCCATCCAAATTACCCAGTTCTTTTTGTGCTTCTATTTCAATTGTTGTTATATAAACACTAGTGGCTTAGTGCATGAAATTTGTGTACATTAAAAGGGGATTAATTATAGGAAATATTTTAATATTGCTATTTGCCCTTTCTCTATAATAGAAATGTCAGAGATGAAAGAAAATTAGTAAAATATATATGAAAATCTTCCCCCTGTCAGAGTCCAGGGTGTGCTGCGGGACCCAGAATCAAGTCCCTGCTCACCCACAGCGCCTCAAAATCGCATGAGACCCAGACCCGGCCGGCCCTACCGTTGCCAAGCCCTGCCAGGAAGGGAACATGGCCTGAGGTCCACCATCAAGCCCCGCCAAGCAGAGGGCATAGCCTCAGGTCCCCTGGACTAGCACCAGGGCAGGAGGTGCACCTTGAGGTCCCCCATCAAGCCCCAAGGGTGAGGGATGTGGCCTGAGGTCCCCTGTCAAGCCCCACTGGGCAGAGGGCCCAGCACCACACAGTCTCAGGTCCCTGCTGATTGCTCATTAAGGCTTGTTACAGGAACTCAACCTCCACTGTGAGCGCAGCCATCCTGACCATTACAGTGTGATGGTCAATCTTTATTAGATAAGATTGTCAATCTTGTATTTTTTGTGTTTTCCTGATATCTTTTACCAAGCCTTTTATTTTTAATCTTTTCTTGTCAATCATTTTGTATTAGCTTTATCTTATAAATAGCATGTAGTTAATATCTATTATTTTATCTAATTTGCCTCTGTATTTTAATGGAAGGGTTAATACTTTTATTTATTGCCATAAATTATATATCTGGATTTATTACTGCTACTTTATTTTATTAATTCTGATTATGAATTTTCTTGCTTTTTCTTAGTTTATTTGCTTACTTTTTCCTTATAAGTTTCTGTCACTTTAAAATTTCTATTTAGTAAAAATACCATGAATTATTAATGTCTTTTTTTCCTCTAATACCTTATATGGTAGAAAGCATATGCTAACTCTTTTAGTGGCTTTTTTGGGCTTTAGAAAATAATTTTTCTACTTCATTTCAATAATCAATATTAAAACACTTTGTAACCACTTCTCCCTCTAAGAAACTAGGATTCTTTTTACTATTCTCTACTCTTCCTTCACCCGATTTCTTTGTTTTTCCTGAGACAAAATGGGTTATTAGAACCAACTCCAGTTTGTTTGTTTTTTATTTTCTCACTTTTGAGAATGATTTTGTACTTCCATTCTACTTTATATCTGTGTTTACAAAAATTATTTAGATGTTACTCCAGGGTTAACCAATTCAGTGCTCACTACCTTGCTCTTAATATTCTTGCATTCTCAATATTCCAGGAAGGAAACAAACCTGTGATATATGTTATACTCCTGTATTCCTGAAACTGTGATTCTCTTGTGCTCACACCTAAATGACAGCTTAACTGGATAAAAAACAATACTTGAATCAAGATTCCTTTCTCCCAAAATTCTGTAGCCTTTTCTATTAGAGCTGATTATTATAGCAAACAATCTTGAAATTGCCGTGGTTCCACTTACAGAGCTCATTGTAGAGGTCAGGGCAGCCTTCCAGAAGATGATTTAGAGACCCAGGCTCTTTCCACTGTCACCGGGGTCTTCTGCGGTACCCTCTACATCTGGCTGACCAAGGAGCAGAAAGAGGAAGAAAGGGAAGAGAGCAGCAGATCTCACAGCAGATTTTAGGAGCCACACCAAAGTGGCCTATGTCACTTCTACCCACAGTCCATCAGCAAGGTCGGGTCCATGGCTCACCCTCATTGGAGGACTGGGAAACTGTCTTCTTGTCTTTCCAGAAGGAACGTGAAATGGTTTGACAGACACAGAGCCAGCTTCGTGCCACATATTGCCCTACTTGTCCTTGAGTATTTATAGAGAAGACCTCAGGATTATTTTGATATTTTGTTTTTTCCTTCTATGGTGCTTATAATACTTTGTCTTTTTGATTCAATTTTTGAGCCAGGATGTGTGTACATGCAGTTAGTTCCCTGTAAATTGATTTTTGCCTGAATGTTTAGGCCATTTTGCAAGATACATTTTTTAATTATGACTTTGGTGGTTGTTTCTGAATAAATTATTCAGGTTTAATTCTCAGCAATACCTATAATTCCTAGATTGAATCTCCTTCTCTCTTCTCCATACCTATTATCTCCTCATCACTGTCAGCTCCTTATTTTTTCCCTCTAGAGACAAGGAGAACTTGTTTTTCTCATCAATGATTTGAGTGTTAGCAGTGTTAACACCTGTCCTACATTATTCATATAAATTTCACTTACTCTACTGCTTTTACGTATCCCTCAATTTTCATTTATATTTTAGCCATCTCTTTTGCAATCTGCTTTCACTTCAACCTGATTTTCTTCTTGTTTCTGGTCCTATCATCTTTGGATCTTTTATGGAATGTCCCCTTTTGTTTATTCATTTCCGAGTGTGACATAAAACCACCCAGGCCAGTGGTTGCTACCAAGAGGGACATGCAATTTGTCCCTGGCCTTGTACAGTTTTCTGTTGAGCAGGGTTGCAGACAGTTTCAACACAAACACCAAGTGATAAGATTTACCCTCTGCATCCTATTCACCCTGTGTCAACCTATGAACCAGGAGGTCACAGTTTGATTTCAGGTCAGGGCACATACCAGGATTGTGAGCTGCATTCTCAGTATGGGACGTGCAGGAGGCAGCCAATCAATGATTCTCATCATTGATGTTTCTAGCTCTCTCTCCCTCTCCCTTCCTCTCTGAAACCAATAAAAATATTTTTTAAAAAAAAACAACAGCTCTGAAATCAGTCCCATCTTAGCATGCACTGGTATCCTGGATTGACACACCGAGCCCCTGCTGATTAAAGGCTACCCATCCACCAATCATCCTTGGGGCATTTGTAGAGCCTCATTTTTGATTCAGAGCTAGCAGGCATGTGCACAGTATAATGGTTTAAAGTCCATGTTACTACCACCACATTTAGGTTTTCTAATCTCCATTTAGCTCTCCAAATGAAGCCAAAATCTCTCTGTGTGTGTGTGTGTCTGTGTTTCTGATTTCTGGATGCAAGACAGGTGCTTTAAGCACTACTCAGGCACTGTTGAATGAATAAACAAATGAATGAATGGGCAGGCTGAGGAAACACACCAACAACTAAACTAATTCTGCCTGAATGTGATGATCAGAATTTACCCCCCCTCCCCTTTTTTTTCTCTATTTGGGAGAAGTTGAGTACTCCGAAATTTCTCTTGCTGCAAATGTTAGAGTGGCTACACATGGGAGACACCTTCTGAGTCCCACCAAGTAGAGCATTCAGGAAGTTGGGCCAGCCACAGCTTGCCTGCTGGTCCAGCCCCTCTCCTACCATTGCCAGCCCTGGCTGCTGCCACCTCAGTCTCCACTGCCACACAGCATCTGATGTCACCCCCAAACCCCATAGCTCTTCCCTGTGCAACTTCCTAGGGGGGCAAAGAGTTCCCCACCACCACCCTGCTTATAGCCAAAGACCTTCCTCCTGAGTCCTCTATCTCTATCTCTATCTCTATCTCTATCTCTATCTCTATCTCTATCTCTATCTCTATCTCTATCTCTATCTCTATCTCTATCTCAACAGAATGGTGAGACTTGTTATAGATGTGGACCCTCAGGTATAGAGACCAGAGGAAAGATTGGGGTGAGGATGAGAGAGACTCAATGAAGACTGGCGTGTTCTGTAAGAGTGGCAGACTGTCCACCCCTGAGGCTCTGCCTCTGACAGCTTGATATGTGATCAAGGTGACAAGGTGACAGGTGTCTCTGACATAAATACAAGTCAGAATGTAGCAAGGATGTTGCCTAACCAGCAGCGAAGTTCAGGGCAGGATATCCCACATGATGCAAAGTGAAGATCACATGGCAGCCCTGGTTCCTGATCAAGGTCGCTGGGCACAGGGTCTGATAATGAGTGCAGAGGGCTAGGGTATGGGCTGGCTTCTGAGTCAATATGAGCAGCACTGACAGGGGAAGAGGGGCACTGACTTGAGCCCAGGTCTCCCACTAACTAACTGTACATCTCAGTCAAGTATTGTCCTTCTAGGCCTTGATGTGTTGTCCTGTGAAATGGGATAATAACATCTGTTCTATTTCTTTTATTAAGACCAGCCTAGTGCCTGTCCATCATCCCCTCAAGCCTTCCCTAGAACTACATATCCACAATCTTCAGGTGAAACCCTGCCCAGGATCAGCAGCCACTGTCCCTAATAGGGGCTCTAATGTCAACTGCCCCACATATAGCTAATAATTTAATCTCAGAGCTAATTAAATTAATAACAATTTAATCATTATTCCCACTGTCCTTTTTTAGATGAGGAAACTGAAGAATAAAGGACATAGTAACCAGTCCAAGGCCAAAGGCTAGTAAGTAGTAGAGCCAGGCTAGACCACACTGACTTAGAGCTCATGACTCAGATGTTCTGATAGCCCCACTCTCACCTTGTGCCCCATTGTCGTCCCCAAACTTCCACTTCTTCCATAAACTGCATCCCAACCTTATACCAGTATTTCCCATGCAGCAGGTGAAATCCATTCTTATTCCCTGCAGCTGGGCATCCATCTCCATAACATGCTCAGGAACCCTGCTCCTACAAAGCAGGGCCTGAGTCCTGCCTGGCCAGGCTTTTACCTGTGGTTGACTGACCATTCTGGTACTGACACCTCCCAGACTGGATGCCGCTCCAGGCTGGGCTGGTCCCACCTTCACTGGCAGGGCTACTTCAGCAGGGCCCAGAGCAGGTGCTCAGTTAAGGCAGCTCAATCAGTGGCTCCTCCACCTGCAAACATCACCCTAAGGCTGGTGGTTCACCTGGACCACTGCCTGGGACTGACAGTAGATAAAAGGGCTGTACATCCAAACAGCAGGCAGAGCAGGGCTTCAGCATGTGAATCTTGTCTCCTCTATTTCATCTGTTCTTTGGTGATTTTTCTTTTTTGGAGGTAAAATTTACAGGTGAGAAATATAGGTCTTAAGTGTACAATTCAACAAGTGTTCCCAAATAGGTACAGCCATTTGATCAACACCCCAGTCAAGACA
Organism: Murina feae; assembly: GCA_004026665.1. NCBI lineage: Eukaryota > Metazoa > Chordata > Mammalia > Chiroptera > Vespertilionidae > Murina > Murina feae. Next base: position 8,822 of record PVJC01011104.1, read on the forward strand.
CAAAACATCTCTGTTACCCTGGAAATTTCCCTCATCTCCTCTTCCAGTCCGTCCCACCTCCCATGGACAACCAAATTCTGAAATCTATCATAATTGGTTTGTTTTCTCCATTCTTGGACTTCTTATAAATGGACTCCTATCCTATATAATAAAAGCCTAATATGCAAATAGACCAAACGACAGAACTATGGTGGAACAATTGGACACTATGATATGTGCTGACCACCAGGGGGCAGTCACTCAATGCAGGAGCTGCTCTCAGCCCAGAGGCCCTGACTGGTGGCGGGGGCACAGGGGAGGGGCCGGCCAGCCAAGGTGAGTGCGAGTGGGGGATCCCCCAATTGCCCCACCAGTCCCCCTACAGATCGGCCCTGATTGCCAGCCAGGCCTAGGGACCTTACCTGTGCATGAATTTCATGCACTGGGCCTCTAATAAGGGATAATGGACTCTTTTACAGGCTCCTTTCCCTCAACATATTGTTTTATGACTTTCATCTTTGTTGTTCCTTTTCTTTTTCATCACTGACTAGTATTCCCTTCTATATGGGGAGATTAGGCATCATTTGCTTTGTAACTTGGGAAAACCTTAGAACTCTCCCATTCATTCATTCATTCAGTCAGTCAGTCAGTTATTTATTCATTCATTTAACCAGAATTTACCCTCTACCTTAGTTTTACTTTCTATAAGACCATATTCATAATACCTGCTATTGTCATTACCTTTAACCAAGATTACAGAGACAGAAGACTCAGGGTTGTGGACTCAGGAGCCAGGTGACTTACATCTCAATTCTGGTTTCAGCCCTCGCTGTGTGATCTTAGTCAAAGTGCTTAATTTCTCTGTGCTTCAGTTCTCTTCTCTTACTGGTAAAAGGATTAACTGAGGATTAGCGCACATTAATGTTCGTGAAGTTCTTAGAACAGTGCCTGGCATACAATCAGTACTGTGTGTTTGCTTTTATTACCAAACATAGAACAGACCAAGTGCATGGTGTACACTCACTAAATAATAGCTATAGCTATCATTTTCATTATTCTGCCAGTCTTTACAGACAAGCAGAAAAGTGTGCACAGCAGCAGTTACCTGGGTAGTATAGTAACATGGGAAAGGGCACCAGTCCCTCAGCCACTGTAATAAATCAACAGAGCTCTGCCTGAACCAAGGTGACCAGCTTGTCCTAGGACTTGCTACTTAGCACAGAAAATCCTAGGAATACCTCCTTAGTCTAGGGCAAGTTGAGCCTCACTCTTCTCATCTGTTAAATGGGCATAATATACTGTGCTGCCTTTCTCCTAGAACTCTGGACAAGCCAAATGAAACATTTTGGGGGGTGCTATACAAAGGCCATGTTCCTTTGATTCATTATTTCCGGACATACCAGCAAGTACCCTAAGCCTTGAGTTCAAACCTTAAAGTCAATCTCAAATTTGGCTCTAAGGTTTGAATTCTGGCTTCTCTGCTTCCTACTGAATGGTGTTGAGCCCTGTCTCTTCTCTGGGATCAGCTTTCTCATCTGTAAAATGGGGAGGGTCATTATCAGCCACAGGTTTGGTGTGGGGCTGCGTATGCAAAGTACTACCTCCACTAAAACGTGCCGTACAAATTAAACATCAGTTAATGTAGTATAGAGGCCCAGGGGGCAGGGCCCTCTGTCCCAGGAAGTCACTCCAAACTGCCCCCGCCCCTCAGCTCTAGTCCAGTTGACTCTGACACCTGACCCCAGGCAGTCTCTGGAGCCGCCTCCAGGTAGAATAGGAGTCTGTTATCCCTGTGTCTGATTTCCCAGGGTCCGACCTGACCAGGACCCTGAGGTGGGCTTCCTGGGGCTCAGCTCGGCAACCCTCCAACACTCCACCGAACTCTGAGTCCTGGAGAAATGGCTGCTGGATCAGGAGGCCTCCGTGGTGATCAGCATGGGAGGCCGAGGTAATGGACTAACCCTGATGCAATTATATATTGATTGCAAGTATTACAGCTGCTCCTGATTGCTTCTTATTGATACAAATCCACTGGGCTGCCAGCTCAGATAAAGCCAAGTAAGAACGAGGAGAGAGTGGAGAGAAAAGAAGAGGGGGGGCTGGAGGAGGGAGGGGCGGGAAGAAAGGCAAATCACAGGCAGTGACAGGTCTGTTTCCCACAAAACTGTGAGTGGCCCTGAGCCTCCGCCTCAGCCCTTCCACACAGGGGCACCACCTTCGTTTCACCTCCGTCCTGGGAAGTCCTGGCCACCCCTGCCCAGCAAGGATGCCATGAGAGGCCTTGACCTCCCATGTTTCAGAGACCAGAGAGGAAGGCCAGGAAAGATGGCTCCCCCACCCCCAGTCCTGGCGTGCCCAGTGGGAATGGGAATCGAAGGCAGCTGGGGACATGTCCAAACCTAGTAAGGAGCAGGCAGGGGTCACCAGGCAGAGGTGTCAGAGGTCATCCAACACACCTGTTCCCAGCAGAGATGCTCTGACTTCTTGATTCAGCTCTTATGCTGTAAGTAAGTGCTTTTCAAAGTCTACCCAGTGGCACTTTTCTTACATTTTCATGCTTCTTGGTGGTGATTTTGCTGTTTTAAATCAGTAGCCCAGAGCATATTGCTGGAGTGTTGCCCAGTGTCCCTAAGAGTAAGAAGGCCCTGATGTGCAAAAATCTGTATGTTGGGTAAGCTTTGATCAGGCACCATTTTTAGTGCTGCGGGCTGCGATTTGACATTAATGAGTCAACACTGCATGCACACACACGCACACACACACACAGTCTTTAAACAAACACACCTAAAAGAAGGTTAAGTACTGATCAGTTGACCAAAATTTTGTGAGCAGAGGTTGGCAGGAATCTGAGCCTTACGGGAAAGGGCTCTGTATTCACCAAGTCAGCGTTCACAGTAACTTTATAGAAGCAACACTCATGACTAGCAGGAGATCAGTGTACAACATACATAACAAAACAAAAACCAGGGATATACTTTCCCGCTCTAGTTTCAAAAATAGAGGCAGTCCTGGACCTTCCAGTAAGTTACTGACTCCAGAATAATCACTGCTTCACTCTCATCTTCACAAAGCTGATAACTGAAGCCCTAGACGGTTTGGCTTCATGGACTGAAGGATCCCAGGTTAGATTTCCATCGAGGACTTGTACTTTGGTTGCAGGCTTGATGCCCCAGCCCTGGTCAGGGCTCAGGACCTTGTGCAGGAGGCAACCAATTGATGTGTCTCTAGCACATCTATGTTCCTCTCTCTGTGTCTCTTCCCTCACCCCCCCACTTCCACTCCCTCTAAAAATCAGTGGAAAATATCCTTGGGTGAAGATTAACAGCAACAAAAAAAAAAGCTGGTAACTAAAGATTTATCATGATTTTGGAAAATAGAATAATTATATAAGAAAAGTGTTTCTGTCCACCAGGAACAGACTAATTATAAACTTGGTAGCTTTGAAAATCTGGTGCATTTTCCCCCTAAATAGGTGTCATAATTTGAATGTGACAAGCCAGTCCTTTCAAACCTTCTCTGCAGGTAAACTTCCTTTCTTCTCTAAATGCTTTAAATGCTGGGCCTCTGAGTCTTCCTTTGACTCTGAGAAGCTTAAAGGGGGTAAGGTTGAGTTAGTGGAAAATCCTTACCAGTGTTGCCCAACTAGGCCCCACGCAGTGGCCAGAGGGCCTAAGGCTGGTATGCTCTTCAGTTCTGTTGTCATGGCAGCCTGGGAAATGCCTGACACACAGCAGACACTTACTATGCAGGAGCATGTCCTAGTCAGGATCCTCAGTGGTAAGCAACAGAAACAAAGCCATTGAACTTAAGTAATTATTGAAATGCCACTGGGCAGCTTACAGAATTGACATAAGAAAGGAGTGGGAACCCAGGATGTAAGGGGTCCAGGCCCAGGCTACCACTGCTCAAGGGCCAAGCAGCCAGGATGCTGCCCACCCTCTGGAGGATAGCTTACAGCACAGCCTACAGCACTCCTGCCTCTACCACACGGAGGGGGGCACCGCTGCAGCCCTGAGAGCCACTGCAACCAATTCCTAACTTCCCCTGCACCTTCACAGCTTTTACTCCAAATTCCAAGTCCCAAGTGGGAGCATCCAATGGCCCAGAGGCCAAAGTCCACATGGCCAGCCTTGGATCTGGGAGCCCAAGTCTAGACTTGTCCATGTTCATGGGAGAAGGCTGGGTCTATTCTCCCTCCACATTGGCTTAGAGCAAAGGATTGGGGTTGCTGCTCAGAAAAAATTGGTAAATTGAAAAAATTGGAGGAGAACCTGACATCATTGGGAGCTGGCTTAGATGTGGACGAAAGAACAGATCATCTGGATTGAGGGTGGAGAGAATTCCTGAGTTAGGCAGGAGCAAGAGGAGGGAGCGGCAGAGAGAACCGCTCAGTTTGGATACTTTGAATCTGAGGTGCACATGGCTGTTTGGTGGGCACTCTGCAAACATACTCCAAAGCTCAGTGCGTGTGGAAAGGGTTCTACTACCACTATTGATGCCATCGTTGTTATTGAGGACTAACCAAACGTCCTTCCTTGAAGAACCAAAGACAGAAGGACTCTAATGACCAGGGAGCAAGACAATGCTTTGTCAATAGACAAGAAAGTGGGGAATCCAACTTTTAACCTTCTATTCTGTCTGTTGGCTTGGTTGTTGGGCATCCAGGACAAGGCTTCCTGAGATAAATCAGGTGACCACCAGCAACTTCCACGTAGGAAGCTAAGAGCTGGTCATACGTGTAAACCAGCCCAATTCAAAGCTGTTGTATTTTAAGACATCTACACTGGGAAACTATCTGGTGACCAAAGAGAGGAAGTGGCATTTTCTTGGATGGTGCCAGGGCCAAAGGAGGCAGAAGTCCCAAGAAGCCAGTGTGGTGCCCTCATAAAGACCTCACTTTGCCAGGATCATTCTGATATGAGTATTTTACAGCACTCAGTCTTCTCAAACCTGTGACTGGCGTGCTTGGTGCTGCAAGTTGCTGCCCTGGACACTGAGAAAATGGCATTAAGAAGCAGAACACCTGAGACCAGAGTTTGGGTTTCATTTCTATCTGACCTTCAGCACATTTTTTAAATTTTCTTAAACTGAGCCTCAGTTCCTTCATCTGTAAAATGGGGTTGGCACCACCTACCTGTGTTATAAGAGAACGATAAGAATTCACTGAGGGGTGGAGATGTGTGATAACGTGTGTGTGTCTTATTTATCTGAACCAATGCTTGATCATACCTAATACCCCACTTATTTGGAAAACATCCTCAGACTTCTACAGCATCCTTTCCTCTAGGGGTAATGTTTTTTGACAAGGACTGCATGCGTCGAACCTCCTGGTATTGTTGTCACTGGAGTGAGCTGGGAAGACCAGATGGCAATATGTTAAACAAGGATGGAAAGTTCCAGAAGAGCTAAGGTCCTGCTTTCACTGCCCCAAGGGAGGTGGCAGTGGAAAGGGTAGGGGGGCTGGAGGTCTCTATCACATCCCTGCTCTCCACTTTTGAGGAAAGGATGCATCCTGTTTCACAGAGCTTTTTCCAGAACAAAAGTACTTATTTAATTGCCTGCAGTTTATTTTTTTGTTAATTTTGTTAGTGTAGCCTGCAGCCCAATAGTAAGCAGAGTGTGTCTTTAATGAAGCCAGTAAGCGGATTTTTTAAAAAAGAAGAAGTGGTCTGATTTATCAGGAAAGTACAGTGCTCTAAAATTCTGCCCCTGCCCACTGTGGCCACACTTGGAGGCCACACTTAGTGGAGGGTCATTTCTGTGTATCAATACGCAACCCTGCAACTTTTAACTCATTCAGGCCCAGCAGCATTTACTGAGTCCCTGTCACATAGAGGAGGTCCCAAGATTAATAAGAGATTGTGTGTGTGAAAGGACTCAGCACACAGTAGGCACTCAATAAAGGTGTGATTTCTTCCTTCTTGGCTGTCTTCCATCCGTTGGACCAAACCTCACATCCACACAGGGGAGCAGGCATTGCTTCGTGTTTGTACACATCCTCTCCGTAGACTGAACACTGAACAAATCAGCTTTTTTTTTTTTTTTTAATATTGCCTCCTTCATTTATTTTGCAAAAGACTTGCTGACAAGACACCCAGCAGCATCTGAAATTTCATCTGGACAAAGAGGGCAGGAACAAGGGAAGTCAGGGCTGTATTTCCTCATGCCGGCTTCCTGCCACCCCTCCCACACTCACCCGGGCACACGCGTCTGAGCACATGTGCACCACTGCGATAAGAAGACATTCAAACACCACAATCCATCACCCTGGCCCGGTGTTCACCGTGTGCACGCATGTCACACCCCCGCCTGCACGTGCACCGCACCGGGGGCCTTTGTAGCTCCTGTGACAATGGAGCAAAGCCAGAGGGCTTACAAAGCAGGAGGGAGGGGCAGGGAGTAAAGAAAGGCACCACTCGGGCTGCCTCCTTTCGGTTTGGGGTTTTGGCTGCGGGAGCTGAGCCTGTTAACCAGTTAAATATAATAAAGAATGGCAGGAAAGGAGAGACGCTCCCAGCCCATGGCCCTGATACAGAAGGAGACAAACATTAATCACTGCCATCCCGAAGGAGCTGGGGTTCCCCCCCACCCCCGTGTTTGCTGGGGAATTCATGAACTCGGCAGATATGGACGGGACGATAATCCCCTCCTGGGAACCTTCAGGTGGACCTAGACTTCCCTCCCAGAGCCAGCCTCCTCTTTCGGGGAAGAGAAAGGGGGGTTGAGAAAATGATAATGAAATAAAGCCACATTTATGGAGATCTGCTTGGTGCCAAGCACTGGCATTTGGCGAGTTAGTTTAAGCCTCACAGGGGTACTAGGGAAATATTTTTCTGGTAAATTTTGACGTATGTAGACACCCATGAAACCATCATCACAATGAAGACAGTGACTATAAACATATCTCAACAGTGTCCCCAGCCCCTTTATAATCCTCCTCTCCCTCCCTTCCCACCCCATCTCCAGGCCATCACCACTGACTTTCTGTCACTGTAGCTTGCTTCACATTCTATGGAATTTTATGTTATGGGTCATGTCGTATGTATTCCTTTTGCCTACCTCCTGCCACTTGGCAGGATTCTTTTGAGGCTCATCCATGTTGCTGTGGACATCAGAGGATCCTTGCTATTGCCGAGTGGATTCCACCCTGAGCTGTGCCACAATGTGTCTACCCTATCATGAATATGTGTGGTGTTTTCAGTTTCCAGCTCTTGCCAATAAAATTTTTATGAACATTGGCATTTAAAATTTCACATGAATAAAACAAAAATAAGCAACTCAATTTAAAATTTGGGGAAAATTTTTGAATAGGCACTTCACCGAAGAAGATACACAGCTAGAGAAGTTGCTCTACACCATTATCATTAGGAGAATTCAAATCACAACCACGACGAGGCATCGCTGCACACCTATCTACAAATATAAAAGCCTAAGTGACTGTTATGACCAGTCAACCGAATGACAAGCTGGTAGTTATGATTCGCACTGACCGCCAATGGGCATATGCTCAATGCAGAAGCTGCTCCTGGTGGTCAGTACGCTCCCACAACCAACCTCCCGTGATCAGTCAACCTCCCCAGGTCCCTCCCCCCAGCCGGCTGGCTCCAATTGACCCTGATGAGCCTTGATCACTGGCCAGGCTGAGGGACCCCACTTGTGCACAAATTCATGCACCAGGCCTCTGGATGGAATATAAAAGACCAGTCATCCTAAGTGTTGTTGAGGATGTGGAGCAACTAGAATACATTCCCAGAAAGGAATATAAACCAATACAGACACCTTGGAAACAGTCTGACAGGTTTTCAAAACAATAAACACATGCCTACCACCTGACCCAGCCACTATCCTCTTAGGTACTTACCCAAGAGGAGTGAAAGCATCCATCCATACATCACATACCTAGTCATGAATTCATAGCGGCTTTACTGATAATAAGAATTTATGTTTTTAAAAACACAAGGTGATTCCGATAATGAGTCAGGTTTGGAAAGCATTGCATTGTGGGTTTTGGAGATCTATGCTTGCTCTAGAAAAGCCCCTTGTCCTGCAAATGTGTGTACGTAGAATGAGAAGTTAGCTGGCTGACACAGGAATGCTATTAAGTGAACCTGTGTGGTGTTGCTCATTACGTAGCCTATTTAGCTCTCTGCTTTATTTCATTGGCCATTTCAGTGATTCCCAGCCTCCAGGATTCTACACACGTACAGTCTCTAAGAACTCCCCGAGGAACCCGCTCACCCTCCTTGAAAGAATGTAATTAATTGCATAGACAAGTTTATGGACAGTTAATTCCTACTGGGAGCACCCATCCCTCCTTTCTGGTGGGCACCCAGTCACACAAGTAGGGATGCACACACATGCACACACTGAGATTGTGAAATGTAAAAAGTTAATGTCTCTGAGATTGAGGGTGCCAGAACAGTCATTAAAACATTCCAGACACAAAGGTCCCCTGCCGCCTGCAGCCCACGCAAGGCGGTATTTTGCTTATCTGGATTTCTTTGTCTGGGATTATTTCCTCGTTTTGAATAACTTGCAAAATGTAAGGAAATGTAAGGCTGAGAACAGAGAAATCACTGGCTCCCCTTACTTGGTAATGGATTTGTCATTTGCAGTCAGCGCCTATCAGGGGTTGCGGGGGAGGGGGGTAGTTTGGATCAAAACCAGTTTTCAAGGCTTCGTTTATTACGGCTCTTTAAAGGATTCACCCTTTGATCAAGAGCCTAAGGATTCCATGCTTTGCCCCCTCAAAAATGTGCTCCCACCCCAAGATCCCAGTGCTGATTTTGTTTCCTTTGAAAACCCTGTTTATTTCGGAAATTCAGCAGTTGCTCCCGAAGTTCCTTTGATGTCTATTGAATCTAATATATTGCATTGCATTATGGAAAAGCTATTTCCGCTCCTGGTATTATCAGCATCTTTCTGATGTGCCAAGGGGGCTTTTTGTTGGGTTTTGTGTGTGTGGTTGTTGATTTGTGTTGTTGAATTTTTTTAAAAAAAATGATTTGAAGATTTATCTTCTTCTTTTTATAAAAGACTATCCAAAGGGTGAGCAAACAATGAGACTAAAGGCACCTGGAAGCTAGGACTCTCCAGGGTCAGGGAACAATGACAGGAACTTTTTTTTTTCTCCTCCTGCTCTCCCTAATTCCCAGCATTTCCTCCACAATAAACCACCAGAGGCCACCTTTGAGGAACGTAGTATCCATCAACAATGAATCTACTACCTACCATGTGCTTGTTAGCACACCAAGTGTTGTGCTAGGTATAAAAGTCAAGTAGCTTAAACTGCGGTGGAGACATAAGATATGTATGTATGTCATCCCTGATTGAATGACGTCTCTGCAAAATTCCTTTCCACCTGGAACCTGGAAATGTGACCTTATTTTGGAAATAGAGCCTTTTTTGATGTAATTTCAGTAAGACAAGGTCACACTGGATTAGGGTGGACCCTGGCCCAATGACTGGTATCTTTCTTTATAAGGAGAGGAAAATTTCGATACAGACATGTACAGAGAGAAAATAGCCATGTGAAGGCAGGCGGAGATTCCAGTGATCTGCCACAAGCCACGGAACCCCAGGATTGCAGGCCACTGTCAGAAACCAGCAGAGGCAGGGTGCTCTTTCCCAAAGCCTTTGCAGGTGTGCAGACCTGCTGACATCCTGATGTCAGTCTTGGAGCTCCCAGAACTGTGTGAAGAATAAATTCCTGTTGGTTTATGCCATCCAGTAGATTGTAGTAATTTGTTACAGCAGCCTTCAGAAACTAATACAATACACAATATGTAATTAATAGTAGATGACTATATATTTTCGGACACTAACTGAAGAGCTTTCACATATTTAATTTTTACTCAGGTGGCTCTTTGTTCTTAACACTAAGTCCCAGAAGGCTGGACAAATTCAATATAGCAGAGTGATGGTTACAAGCACGTACTCTGGGTTCCAATCTTGTCTCTGACATCCACTAGCTACATGTCCTTGGGCAAGTTACTTAACTTTTCTGTACTTCAGTTTCCTCATCTGGAATGTGGGTGGAGTGACCATACATCCTCAATAGTTTTAGCCAATACCTGTTGTCCCAGTGTAATTATTAGTGGTGCCCCCTTTCACTGTCAAAGTGTCTTTGTTTGGATGACAAATCCTGTTTACTCTAAATATGGGATAATAACAGTATCTACCACAACCACCTGAATATATGCCTCAGCCACAGCTCTGCCACTAGTACCAGCAGGCTCAGGTGTCTATCAACCACTGGTCCAGCTATCCACAACCTAAGAGGAAGCAAAAAGATTCTCTCTGGTCTTCTTAGACAGGATCTTAGCAACAGAAGTTACAAGACCTAGATAATAGTTCCAATTCTGCCATTCAGTTACTGTGTCCTGGACACAAGTCACTTTCCCTCACTTCCTCTTTGGCTTCTTATACCCTGTGGGTAGGGCATTCCATCTGCAGCAGTGCCCAGAGGACCCCCCCCCCAATATTAACCAGCTATCCAAAGGCTCACCCCTGTGATGGATCCCAAATAGTAGCAGGCAGCTGCAAAGAAATGTGAAGGAAGAGGATCCTCTGCTGTCTGTAGGTGGACTATGGAGTTCTTCTGTGGCTCTTCATCTAGGTGCTTGGGTGCTCGGGGTTAAACCTGGACTTTAAGTGCATGTGGAAGCAATAGATGAGCTATTCTGCTTCCTGAACAATAGAGAATGGAGGACGTCTGAACTACAGCTACATTCTGGGCTCTTCACTAGTTCTGAGGCCAGGCCCTGAACCCCGAATCAGACTGAGATCCTGATGCCCTCACCCCCTTCCTGGAACCTCTTACAAGCTCTGTATCCTCCCTGCTCTGCTTCTTGGGGCTGACTCCTCAGCTGGATTGCACTTGGGTTTGCTCAAGTGCCTTAGATCTGACACTGGGACCACTGGGCTAGTCCTCTATCTGGGACCACCATCATGTCACCAAATCCTACTCAACTGACTTCCCAGGGAATGTGGAGTCCAGACTCCCCATCTTCCACTCCCTTGAGCTAACACTTGCCAACTGGTCTTCTGGTCCTCACCTCTTTTGTGCTTTGTCTCTTTCCTTCTTGAATTCCCCCTTCTCACCACTCCAGGAGCCATGATTCTACGACACACATTTGACGCCATCGTCCTCTACGTATAAAAATGCAGTGTATTCCCAGTATAAAAACCAATCCCTAGCACAGCATTCAAGGCTGCACCACCTGGAATCAAACTGCTTTGAACCTCATCCTCCCACATCTTCCCAGGCGACCACCCTCCTGCCTCCTCAAATTGCCCCTTGGCATTCCAGCCACACAGGCTTAGACCCTGCACCCCAGGCACCACATGCACATAGCATCTCTCCTTTTTCACTGCCAAGGATGACATCCTTCCCTTTGATCATCTCAAAGTCTCCTCCACCCTCAGGCACACCTCAGCCACCATGTCCTGCACTTGGTCCTTCTTGGTTCCTGGCCCGCTCCCAGCCCCTGTCAGAACCAGTGCTTCACTGCTGTCCAGAGTTGACTGCTAGTGCGCCCCCTACAGAGCTGATCAGTCTGCTGGAGACGGGACTTTTCCACATCTGCACCCACAGCAGGCCTAGCCCATGCTGAAAGGAGCACCATCACGTGTAGATTCAAGCTTTGAGCCACTGCAAAGGGCAGCTCCGCACATGGCTTCCTCAGTTCACCAGGAGTCTGAGCAGTGATATCAACAGCACCCCCGCTGGGGTAAACCAGAGGCAGCAGATGTGGACTGCAGGCAGGGCCTGGCAAAGACTCACAAAAGCCTTTGAAGAAACCTGCTTAGAGGGGAGCCAAGGATGCTATTAAGCCCCAAGACAGGGAAGGAGAGAATAAGAAAGAACCCGCCTTGCTTTGTGCCCGAGTCCCATGCTTTGAAAGCGTTTCCCTGCCAGCAGCCAGCCGGGCACAGCCTTTGCTGCCGAGTCAGTGCTGGAAGAATCAGAGTGTTTTTTTCCCAATTCTCCCCTCTCTCCAGTGCCCCAGCCCTCTTATATTTGTTGCAATTTGGCTGCGAAGCCTTTTTCAAATACACATCATTAATTCTGCTATGTGGCGCAAGTGGAATCAGGCGTTTGAGCAAGAAAAGAAATATGGAATTCGGGAGTTGGGCTGCCACATGCAAAGACCATGGGGGAAGGCAAACGGAAGAGAGCTTTTATATTTTTGTTTTTTTCCACGGATGTAAGGTCACCGGGAGCAGCAGCCATTAGCCTAATTAGACCTTCGGAATAAGAGAGGGGGGAGAGCACTCCAGGAGGGGATGAGGGAGGGGTGGGGACAAAGGCAGTAATTGAAGCCAAATAATGAATATTAAACTTGGTAAGTAATGTTTAATTAAGTTATTCTATGATTGAGGCTTTTTGAAAATATTACTGTGGAATTGAAAGTAGTACATTACGTGCCCGGAAAATCACTAAGCGGAGAATACAGGCTGCCTCCTTTTTTCAAGTCTATGCTGTTTCATCTGCACAGGCGTCCCGTGGGCTGAGGGCCGAGGGGAGTCACAGAAACCTATGTTCCTGCCTCTGCACCCCACTTCCTGCACCTCCCTGCCTCTGCACCCTCCACCCCCTCCACCCCTACCCGGCTTCCAGAGCACACCACGTGGCACTGCAGCCTGTCACTATGTTACCGTCACAAACTTCTATTTGTCAAAACATTCCAACTAAAGTAAAAAAGACAAGCAAAAACTTGAGTCAGGTTATTCACAAGCCATAAAGCCAACTAAGGATCACTCTTCAGAATCTATAAAGGTTTACTTACAGAGACAAACAGCCTCACAGAAAAATATATGAACAGGCAACTCCCAGAAGAAAAAAAGATTCAGTTAAAATATGAGGGGAAAAACAACAAGGAAAAAGTCAAGCTCAATAGATTTCAGAAAAGTACTTAATGTTCATTAACAAGAGAGTGAACATATATATTGAAGTATATTCATGTAATGAAAAATTATTCAGCAGTAAAATTATATATTAATATAAGTTAATATAAAACAATATATGATGTGGCTAAATCTCTTAAACATAATTTTGAGTAAACATCAAAACAAAACAAAATTTTAAAAAGTAGTAGATACATCCATTACAGTATAATTTATGTAAAATGTTTAAATACATAGAGCAAGCCCTTTCCAGTGTGGCTTAGGTCGTTGGCATTGCCCTGTACAGCGAAAGGTGCTGGTCTGATTCCCAGTCAGTGCATGTGCCCAGGTTGTGGATTGGATCCCTGGTGGGAGTTGTGCAGAAGACAACCAATCAATGTCTTGCTCTCACATCAATGTTGTTCTCTCTCCCTCTTCCTTCCTCTATCGCTAAAAGTCAATAAAAATATTTTAAATCTATAGAACATAATATTTAGAGACACATATATGTATTAAAAATGAAATGCATGAGCCCTGGCTGCTGTAGCTTAGCTGGTTGAGCATGGTGCCTTGCAGCAAAAGGTCACTGGTTCGAGGGATGCATACGAGAGGCAACAGATGGATGTTGCTCTCTCACATTAATGTTTCCCTCTCTCTCACTTGCTCTCTCCTCCCTCCCTTCCTCTCTATCTTAAATAACTAAAAACATTTTTTTAAAAATGAAATGCATGAGTGGTAAATACCAAAGTCAAGGTAGAGGGTGGGGAGACATAATGGAGATGCACACACAGAGAACATTTAACTGTGAGTGTTGGGTACATAGACATTTGTTGAATTAATACGTAGACCTTTTTCAAGGCTTCAGTATTTCATCCTATTTTTTTAAAACTGGTATTAATCATATTTTCAAACAGGTAGAAACATGCGTCAGTAAGATCTTATGCTTCTCAAAGGGGAAAATTGAAACAATCATGGAGGAGAAGACCAGGTATGGTTAGGGATCAAAATACCAGGACATTTGGGACACAGTCCGGATGAGGGGTTTTAGGAACCATGGAATGTTGTCCTTGCAGAAATCTTTACCCAGAGGGCACCTGAACTTCAAGTGATCAATACCTGCCATGGTACTGAGCCACACTCAGTCTTGGAGTAGTCATAAAACCAGACAGGAGAGTCATGTGGACCCACCCATCATTCCTAATGAGCAAAAGCCTTGAGGGTGGGAGTTGGGACCACAGGCCAAGAAGAAGAAACTAAGTATTTCTTGTCAGCTGACTCAAGATTAAAATTTAACCCTTGTCTCCATTTTATATTTCAGAGATGCATCCAATTCCAGCTGCCCAGAGCCCCCGAGTGTTTTCTGAGACCACAGAGGCCTCGTTTTCTTATTGGAGCCTGGGAGTATCTGGGAAGCATTAGTAATGGAGTCTCCTAGCATTGGCCCGAAGAGCTGCTGCAGACACAGAAACAATCAAAAGGAATATTTGAACCTCTTTCATTTGGATGTAGACTTTAAGGAATCACAATAAATTACTCCATATTTTTGTAAAGGGAAGACATGAACCCATCTTTAACCGGACTTCAAACATGCATAGAGTGGTAGTTTTATGCGTACGGGAATACTTACTATCTTGCTAAATTAAATAAACCAGGCAGACAACCTAGTAAACTCTGTTATTAGCTTACCATGCCCTTGGGTAGCCCTCTCTCTTTCTAAGCATGATTACCCCAATTTAATAATTAGGGCATTGGCTGCCCTAGCTGACTTGGCTCAGTAGATAGAGCATTGGCCTGTGGACTGAAGCATCCCGGGTTTGATTTTGGTCAAGGGCATATGCCCGAGTTGCAGGCTTGATACTCAGTAAGGGGCATGCAGAAGGCAGCTAATCAGTGATTCTCTCTCATCATTGATATCTCTCTCTCTCTCTCTCTCTCTCTCTCTCTCTCTCTCTCTCTCTCTCTTCCTCTCTGAAATAAATAAAAATATATTTTAAAAATAATAATAATTAGGGCATTGGGCTAGGCCAGGTGTCAGCCCACTGTCACCTACTGGCCAAATTTGTCCCATGATCTATTTTTGTTTGGCTCACATGCAAATAATGCTTTTTACATTTTGTGACACATAAAAATTAAAGAATTTTAAAATGTTAGTGTCCGTATTATAGTTTTACTGGAACATAGTCATACTCACTTGTTTATGGAATATTCATGGCTGCCTTTCACTGCGATGTCAGAGCAGGATTGTTGAGATGGAGACACTCACCTCCAGAGTTACTATCTGGTCCTTGAAGAAAAAGTTTGCCAACCCCTAGTCCAGAGCAGCACTGTCAGATAGAAATACAATGCAAGATAGATATGAAATATTCAATTCTCTAGTAACCACATTATATAAAAAGAAAGGTGTGAAATACATTTTCATGATTTATTGTATTTATCACAATATATCCCAAACATTCAGTGTGTCATCAATATACTCTTTTCAGTCCATGGTTGGGAATCTGCCTGTATGGAGGGCCACCTGATGTTATATGCAGATTTTTGACTGCACTGGTGGTCAGTGGCCCCAGCATCGTTCAAAGGTCCACTGTATTCCCACCTGATGTGGCTCAGTGGTTGAGTGTTGACCCATGAACCAAGAGGTCACCAGTTTGTATCCCGATCAGGGCACATGCCTGGTTGCAGATTCGATCCCCAGTGGGCATGCAGGAGACAGCTAATCAATGTTTCTCTCTCAACAATGTTTCTATCTCTCTATCCTTCTCCCTTCCTCTCTCTAAAATCAACAAAATAAAATACTTTTGTAATTTTTTGTGATATATTTCACATTGCTGTTTTAACACTGTCTCCCAAGTTGTAGGCTCTTTTGTGCTTTCTGCACATCTCAGGTCAGCCAGCTACATGTCAAGTGCTCAGCAGCCACAGGTGGCTAATGGCTACTATGCCAGACAGCACACAGCACATGGTCAGATTAACTCAGGCTCTTTTCAGCTCTAACATGATATACCTATCTCAAATATGTATAGAATTAGAAACAAAACAGAAGAGGAAAAACCAAACAAAAACTATCCATTCTCCAGGATCCAATTCAAGTTTCAATTCCCTAAAACTTTTCCTAATCCCTCCAACCCACACCCCCCTTAGCTCATGGCTTTCTGGGGTGTAGCTCCACTCCTGTCCCTCCAGGCTGCCCAATTCTGAGCCTCTCAAGGGGGAGCTCACAGCCTGCCTCTCTGCTCCCAGCCTGCCCCTGCCCTGCTTGCTCCAGGCCTCAAGTCGTGCTGAGGACTCTGCCCCTGCCTTTCGCTCTGCCCGGTGTCTCAGATCTCTGGCTCCTGCCCATGCTCCGCCACCAGGTCTTGGCTTGGATTTTCTCGATCGCCCCTGCTATGGGTACCTTACGAGCCTCTGGTAGTCTCTTCCAGTCCTGCCCAAACAGCCAGCACCTCTCAGAAGAGGGGGTTCATCAAGAATGGCATGGATATCTGAGGGTAAAAAGCTAGGTGGGCTCAAGGAATTGAGAGAAAAATACTCTGAAAGGTGACTCAGAAAATTCAAAATTGGGGACTTTGGGGATTAAGGAACACTTTTGAGAATGAATTTTTAGGTAAAAGACACAGCAGGATTCATGGGGGCCAACCAAAGAGGCTCCCCCGTCATGAATTGAGGGGCCAAGTTGAGAATTGAAGCAGATGTAAGGGAATAGGCAGGGGCCCAGGTGAGACTGGCTCTGGCCCCTGCAAAGTCCCAAAGGCAGCTGGTGCAGCAGTCAGAGTGGGAGGTGGGACACTGGGTGAGTCGTCCCTGAGGCTGACCACAGGCAGCAGGGTCCTAAGGAAGGAGATGGGGCTGAAAGGAGAGATGACCAACCGGAAGTGCCAGCAAGGGATCCGGCTTAAGGCTCAGCTTCCTCAGAAGGTGCATCTAAAATATTCCCGTGTTCCTTCTCCCAGAAGGAGCGTCTGAGGGCACTATATTGATGTCCTCAGGATTGCAGTGGGCTGGGCTGGGCTGGGCTGGAGAACAGTGGAGGTGTCAGAGGTGGACTAATCCACCATGTTTCAAAAAGCAAAATAGGGTATTATTATGAAACTAAATGCCCATTGCAATCTGCTCAAATAGTACACAGAAGTATAAAAAAGAAATTACCTGAAATTTCTCCACAGTGAAATAATGATTTGGTGACCATTCTTTCATGCATGTATGCATCCCGCAATATTTAACAGCTCCTTTAATACAGCTCATTTTATCATAGCCACTGTGTGTGAATGTGTGTGTATGAGTGTGTTTGTGTGAGTGTGTGTGTGTATGAGTGTGTGAGTGTGTGTGTGAGTGCATGAGTGTGTGTGTTTGTGTGTGAGTGTATGAGTGTGTGTTTTTGTGTGTGTATGAGTGTGTGTATGTGTGTGAGTGTGTGAGTGTATGAGTGTGTGTATGTGTGTGAGAGTGTATGAGTGTGTGTTTGTGTGTGTTAGTGTATGAGTGTGTATGTGTGTGAGTGCATGAGTGTATGAGTGTGTGTATGTGTGTGTATGAGTGTGTGTTTGTGTGTGTTAGTGTATGAATGTGTGTGTATGTGTGTGAGTGTGTGAGTGTATGAGTGTGTGTGTGTGAGAGAGTGTATGAGTGTGTGTGTGTGAGTGTATGAGTGTGTGTGTGTGAGAGTGTATGAGTGTGTGTGTGTGAGTGTATGAGTGTGTGTGTGTGTTAGTGTATGAATGTGTGTGTATGTGTGTGAGTGTATGAGTGTGTGTGTGTGTGAGTGTGAGAGTGTATGAGTGTGTGTGTGTGAGTGTATGAGTGTGTGTGTGTATTAGATTGGTATTCTTTTGGGATTTGGGGAGACTTACTCCTTCCCTTTCTAACCCCACTCCACATATTTATATGAAAGGAGGTTGTCATTATTTCACCAAAAAAAATGATTGTTTACATAATTCACACTTTGTGTAAATTTCTCCAAATTAATGAATTGAGAATTCATTTATTTTTAATGCCTGCATAATGTTTGCAGTATGGGTGTATGTGATTGAATCCAGTCCCTGCTGAATGGGCACTTCCTCTCAAGCAATCCATACTCACCAGTGCTTTTATTTCTAAGAGATAGATTTCCAGAATAAGACTGCTGGGTAGAAGAGAATATGAATTTTTAAAAATATGTTTTTATTTATTTGAGAAAGGAAGGGAGAGGGGTAGAAAGATAGAAACACTAATGAGAGAGAAGCGTCAGTCGGTTGCCTCCTCCATGCCCCTGCTGGGGATCCAGCCCAAAGCCAGGCATGTGTCCTGACCGGGAATCAAACCACTGACCTCTTGGTTCCTGGTTCGATGCTCACCACTAGCCACACCAGCCAAGTCAGAATATTCTTTTTTATTTTTATTTTTTTATTTTACTAGCTATTGCCAGGTTCTTTTCCAACAAGATGAAAACAGTTTACATTTCCTTCCTCGTTGTATGCATATCCCCCTGCCAGCAACAGTAGATATTGGTCTTCTTAATGTTTACCAGTCTAGCAGGAGTAAAGTAACAACTTAAATACTACTATAATTTTCATTCTTCTGACTCCCAGTAAGTCTTAGCATGTTTTACTGTGTTCATCCAGGCATTTAGATTTGCTTTTCTGTGAGTTGTTAATTCATGTCCTTTGCTTGTTTTTCGCTTTGGTTGTGTTTTTGTTTGTTTTTAAGAGCTCTTGGTATGTTACAGCTATGAGTCCTTTATCAATGTAATTTTTCTTTTCTAAACCTATCATTTGACTCCATTCTTCTTGTTACAACCACATTGCAGCATGTTATTTGACCGAGAGTGAGGCTCGGGGTGAGGTAAGAATCAGATTTGGACTTTACAGGGGCACAGAGGCACTCGATGCTCCAGAACCTCTCGGGCAAGGGGTTCTGCTCAGGCTGCCACAAGCACCCGGACTGGGTAGCTGAACAACAGAGCATTTGTTCATCACAGCTCTGAGCATAGAAGCCCACCATCCAGGTGTCCCCAGGGGGGTTCCAGGTGAAGCCCCTGTTCCTGACTTCTGTCTGTGGCCTCACGTGGCCTTTCCTCTGAGCTTGCATGGAGAGAGCCCTCTGAGTCTCTTCCTCTTGCAAGTACTCCAGCCCAGGAGGACCAGGGCCCCACCCTTACAACCTCATTTCACTTTAACTACCCCCTTAGAGGCTCTGTCTCCAATTACAGTCACACTAAGGGTCTAGGCTTCAACCTGGGAATTTAGGGGTCACGATTCAGTTCCTAACAGCTGGGTTTGCAGAAGTGGGTAAACCCAGAGAGGAGATGGCAGCAGAGTGTGTCTGAGCCTCCTTGGTCCTTGCAGCTGTTCATGCTCCAGCCTGACAGGGAAGCAGCTAGATGATCCCCATCCCCTGAAGAATGGCAGGGGAACCTCAGAGGACCCCAGGCCTGAGGGGCCGTGGGGGAAAGCAGGCTGGTCACAGCAGGTGCTCAGTGCCAGGGCAGTATAGCAGACACATCTGGTGGACTCCCGTGAGGCCGATGTCTGAGGGGCCACAAGACTTGGCTCTAGGTCAACTCACCAGAACTTAGAGAGGGAGGGAGCCCCCCTTTCTGAGCTTGAGCTCCTTCATGCTGGCAGGATGGAGTCGCTCCTGTCAGGGCACAACTAGGAAAACTGGTGGCAACATGCAGTCCAGCAGCGTTGGGACCAAGCAGCTCCGAGCTGGGCCCAGCTAGGCCTTCAGCCTCCACCTCTGCACCAGGCCCTAAGCTCGGACTGTCCAGAACCACCCTTCTGCCTCATCCTCCATCACCTCTCAAGAGTGACAGTTAGAAATGGCCTTAGTTGGAAATGAGGAGCTTCCGCACCCTCTGCCAAGCCTCCCTCGAAGGAACAAAGGGCAAATTGCTCCCACAGACTTCTTCAACCTAACTCTCCAATTTATTCCCCATTTCGGCCGTTACTCTAATTTAGTTATTGGTAGCTGTCAGGGAGTCAGAGACCCTCCTGGCTTTGGGATGTGGAAGCCTGGGGCCTTTCCCGACATGCACACCAACACCTCTGTGAATTGGGGAGCACTAGTGCATATTGGGGAGCCCCTACAGATGCCCACAGGGAAACAGACAAGATGTAATACATATTTTGGGGTTTAACATTCTGATTCTCAGACTTCGTCATGCTGCAGAGTGTTGGCCACATCGTGAAAGGAAGGAACACAAATGCCTCCCCACTCCTCTGAATGGGCTCTGGGAGTACAAAACAGGGCAGAGAAGGCTGGGAGACCCTGGCCGGATGCTGCCTTCTGTCCCTTTGTGATAGCTGACACCACTTCGCCTCTTAGGACTTGATCTGCCATCTAAGCATTGGGATGGCTGAACTTGAAGCTCTCCGAGATTAGGAATTTTTGGATTTTTTTTGTGTCTTTTTGTTTACTTGGTTTTGTGTTTTGTTTTTGACCAGTGTCTCAGACTTTTTTTTTTCTTCCTGGAATTGGCACATTGGGGCTCGGGTCCGTGGAGAAAGCTAAAGGTGACTGACCAGCGCAATTCCTCCACCGCTTCTATTTCCTAGAGTGTCATTCCTGAACATTCCAAAACCTTAGTGTTGCTTGGATGTGAGCACCAACTATCCCATCTGGAGTAGTTCTTCTTCAATCACCTGCCCTCCATCTGAGGAGATTATCAGTTCTCTTGGAGAGTCCCCACAGAGCTATTCACACTGACATGGATGTCACAATTCGCAGACCTTTTTATCTGTGGGAAAAGCAGAGCAAAAGCAGTGGGACAGATCACTTGGTCCTTGGCTCAGAGTTGTGAATTGATTGTATTTGTGAAATGGACTTAATTCAATCATTGGGGCAGTGATCCAGGCAATATTCTCAGCTGAGCTGGTGCCAGGCCTGCAATCCCCTTGCTTTCCCGTGCACACGTGGGAATGTGCGCGTGCTCATTCACACACTGTCTTACATGCACACACTCCTACCCACGTGTGAGAAAATGTCATCAGTGCAGTGGTCATGGGAGAACACTGGGGTGGGGACATTTTTTGTAAGTGACCAAGAGGAAAAAACGGGGAAGACCTGAGACATGGCATTAGCAGATTTAACATGAGTCTTCTGTATTCTTGTAATGCCATAGTTTTGACAAGGCATTCACATATATGCCATATCTTTTTATGTCTCCCACCTCAGAGGCACACACTGTTGCTTCTTCTCATACTGTCTTCTGTGCACCTGTCCACCCCTCACGGCAGCATGGCCAACTTCTTCTCACCCCTCTGAGAAATCTTCTCTGACAACCCTGTCCAAATTAGGAAACTCTCTCACCGTTGTCTCCATCTTAGCACTCTGTTTCAGGAAGTCGTCTCCTGAGCTATGAATTATCCTTTAAACTTCACCATATCTCCCTGTCTCAGAGATAAAAGGAAGGAGAGGTGATACACATACACACAGACCTTTGAAATTACCCTACTCCTTCAGCTTATGGGCTAGGAGGAACCAGGTGTGAATCTGACTCTAGTGTACTTGCCAAACTCATACACGCTTAACTTGCAAATGGCCATGTTAGCGCGGTTAGCATCTCCAGAGCCTTGAAGAGGGGAATATTCAGAGGAAAGATGACAGTGTTGGAACTGGAAGGGATGTTTTGCATATAGAGAAACTCAGTCTCCATTGAACGGGAGTGACTTGCCCAAAGTCACTTGTAGTAGAACCAAGCCTCCTGATTCTTAGTCCCGTACTCATTCTGTAAGATCAGTTATGGACACAACAATAAAGTATGCCTTAGGCATCCTCCAGTCATCAGTAATGAGCACTAATGACTCCCTTCATCTGGTTTCTCAGAATTTGGTCCCAGACAGTATGCATGGGGAAGCCAGCTACGGTTTTGTGAGAGCACTTCACCTGTGAAGTTGAACAGTAACAAATTACTAATGTTTGTGTAAGGCTGTTTCTTCAACTTTTTCTCCATTCTCCCAGCTCAGCCTATCAGTAAGGAGTAAGGCCTTGCTCTCAAGCTTATTCAAGCCCGTGCCCAATCTCCCAACTGGTTAATATTCTAAAATTTAAAAAAAGTTAAAGAACACACAGCTCTTCTCTCTCTCTCTCTCTCTCTCTCTCTCTCTCTCTCTCTCTCTCTCTCTCTCCCTTTCTCTCCTACACACTCACATACACACATACACACACATACACACATACACACACATACACACACACTTACATGCTCTTCCACATCCCTGTTTCCGTACTCATGATGCTCTCTCTGCCTGGAGCAGCCTTTCTCACTTGGTGGCCTGGGTAACCTCTGAAGACTCAGCTCCTGTGGCCCCTTGTCCAGGCACCTTCCCTGGCTCCTTCCACCCTTTTTCTGCCTGTGCTGCCCTAGCCCCTCTCACCACACGACAGCCTTTGCCTCAGCATTCTGCCGCATGGCCTGTCTACACGACCATCTTCCCACCAGACTGTGAGCTCCTCAAGAGTGTATCTTTGTGCTCCTGTCACAGAGCACAGTGCAAGGCATTTAATAGGCCCTCACCAAATAGTTGTTAAATGAAGGGATTACCCTGCTCGGGGCAGGAGTGGAGATGCTGGGACTGTCCCACAATCTCTCATATAACTGATATGTTTTACCTCGGATCCTGATGACATTAACACCTATCACACAACCAGGGGATTGTCACCCCAATAAAATAAAGCTGTGGAGTCCAATTAACTAGTAGAAGGTAAAAAAAAAAAGTTAATAATACAGGAAGTTCTTGGAGAAGGAAGGTCACTGTGTTCATTTCCTAGGGCTGCCTTAATAAAGTACCACACACTGCTGGCTTACACAACAGAAATGCATGTCCTCATAGCTCTGGAGGCAAGATGTCCAGGCTCAAGGGGTGGACAGGGTGAGTACCTCCTGAGGGCTGTGAGGGGAAGCCTGCTCCATGCCTCTCCTCTAGCCTCTGGCTGTTTCCTGGCAGTCTCTGGCATTTCTTGGCTTGATTCATTGGAAAATCACAATCCAGATTTCTGTCTTCACCTATCACTCTTCCTGTGTCTCTCCACACAGTCCTACCTCTGTGTATCTCAGTGTCTGTGTCCTAATTTTTCCTTTAATCATAACACCAGTCACATTAGATTAGGGCTAACCCTAATAACCTCATTTTAACTTGATTACCTCTCTAAAGAGCCATTTTCCAAAGAAGTCACATTCTGAGGTAATGAGAGTGAGGACTTTGATATACCTTTTTTGGGGGGTGGGAGGGAGGACACAATTCAACCTTTAAGAGTCCACCCTCACACCAGGCAGACCAAAGGGATATGACCATAGTGTGTGCTTAGGCCATTCTCTGTCTCATTTTTTTTCTTTGGCAAAATCGTGGAAGAATTTTTGGTCAGATTGTGCATTTGCTACAGTTTATTTATGACATCCTTTCGTCTACAATGTGGGTTCCTCCGCTACTTGCTCACTGTCACCTGATTCTTTACAGTTAGACCCTTCTCAGAGTTGCATGTTAATTTAGATGCTTGAACCTGGAATAGACCAAGATCCAAGGAAGTTTCCCCATTATGGTGGTGTTTCAGACACAGTAGTAAATGGGGGGGGGGCGGGGAGAGAGAGAGAGATGCCCCCTTCCTCTCAGGGACACATGTGGTAAAGGAAAATCACAGTGACCATGTGTGAGAAAAGCCAGAGGAACAGATTGTGTGAAGTTGCAGGGGCTGCCACATGAGTGGTGTCCAGACTGAACGTACTCAGGGTGGGCTGATGAAAACCCTGGTCTCCATGGACCATTGGCTGGGGCCTTGCTGTACACGAGAGCCCTGGCCTGGGCATGTGAGCTGGCCTGACATCTCCGCTAGCCTGCTGTGGGGGGCTGCCTCAGTCTCTCCCTGCTCTGTGGACTGAATCCCTGTCAGTATAAAGGAGCTTGGGGTGAGGTGTGGTGGGATTAGACGGCTGATCTCTAGACCCTTCTCATTCTTACATCCTGTGAGCATCTCTAAGGGCCCCTCCTTGCCAAGAAAAACATCAGCACAACAGCAAACAGGCAGAGAGGGCAGGAGTGCCAGCCCAGCCTTCGTCAGCTCATTCCCTATAAACAGAAATCACTTACCCTAAACGGCAATCAGTCCGGACTGCCTCCTTTCGAGACGCCCTGTATGACAATGAGTGATTTCTAACAACATCCAATCAGGCGCACCTAACCTTCCTGTAATTGCCTGTCCTTTCAGCTTCTTAAAAGCTTTCCAGGGGGAAGAACAGAAGCTCCTTGTCAGAAGGAGGCTATTATCCAGAGGAGAAAGACACCCCCATTCCTCGCCTCCCTTCCAGCACCATGTCTGCACCCAGTGCCCAGGCCTGCCTGCATCCTGCCCACAGCTACCTGGCATCACCATGGAAGCAGTACCCACCTGCGGTGTGAGCCAGGGGTGTGAACCAGGGGTGTGAGCCAGGGGTGTGAGCCCTGGCAGTGCCCAGAGACCCTGCAGCGAAGATCCGGCTGCCTGGCCTGCAGGCCCCTGCAGAACTGCCTGGGTGTTATCCAAAGCCTTAGTCCTGCTTCTCCTGATGTGGCCAAGGTCACTACTCACAGGAAGTTTTCAGGATGAAAAAAAAAGAAATTGTCTCCTTCTTTGGTGAAGAAAGCCATTACAGAACTGTCCAGTGACAGAGGGAGAGTTCACCAGCTCACAGCCCCGATAAGCATCTCCTCGCTCTTCCAGACTTCTTCCTCTCCTCCCACACAACTCTCCATCTAGGAAAGTGAGGCGGCCTTCCTGTGGGGCTAATAACCTTCCCGGAACATTATGGGAGATAAGGCAATGCTCCCAGTGCGCAGCTGCTGCCAGCTGCTGCACATTTGTACTCACTTGTGGACACCCCTCTGCAGGGGGGCCAGGGCCTCCTCATCTGGAAATTGGGTTCAGAGGGGAAGGAAGACCTCCCCAGGCTCCCTGCCACCTTCGGAGGACTGTGAATTGGGAGCCCTGGGCTATGAAGGCGCTGAGAGTCCACGAGCACCTGGCCTGATGCACCAGGTCCTGGACTCTGGATGGGGGAGAAACTCGGGTCCAGGCAGCCCACCGTCTCCCTGCCTGAATCCCATCAAAGCCTTTGCCACCTCTGTGTGGGCACACTGAACGTGATGTTCCAGGCCCAAAGTTCACTTTATTGTTAGTGTAAGATGGATATTTTTCTAAATAGGATGACGCTACTTTGCTTTCTGAAACAGAACATGCCGGGCACAGATTCATTTCTTTTTGTTGTTGTTATTCATGAATATTGTTATGATGGGAGCCCTAAGGTGGCGGGATTCTTATCTCTCTGCTCCAGACAAGCAGCCCGGGACCCGGAATCTCACTGCCTGGGGCCTGGACCCTCAATGCTCAGGGCCTGGAACCTCACTGCCCGGGGCCTGAACCCTTACTGCTCAGGGCCTGGAACCTCACTGCTCAGAACCTAGAACCTGACTGTTCAGAGCCTAGAACCTGACTGCTCAGGCCTGGAACCTCACTGCTCAGAGCCTGAACCCTCACTGCTCAGGGCCTGGAACCTCACTGCTCAGAACCTAGAACCTGACTGCTCAGGCCTGGAACCTCACTGCTCAGAGCCTGAACCCTCACTGCTCAGAGCCTGGACCCTCACTGCTCAGGGCCTGGAACCTCACTGCTCAGAACCTAGAACCTGACTGTTCAGAGCCTAGAACCTGACTGCTCAGGCCTGAACCCTCACTGCTCAGGGCCTGGAACCTCACTGCCCGGGGCCTGGACCCTCACTGCTCAGAGCCTGGACCCTCACTGCTCAGGGCCTGGAACCTCACTGCTCAGGGCCTGGAACCTTGCCTGGCAGCCCCTTCCTGCACAGTGGAACCATTAACCTTTGTGATGCTGTTGTGGTGGATACAGTTGTCCAAACCCACAGAATGTACAGCAGCCAGAGGAAACCCAACTGTAAACTACAGCAGTCAGTTAATAATAATGTATCAATATTGGCTCATTCACTGTAACAAGGGTACCACTAATGCAAAATGGTGACAGAGGAAACTGAAGAAGGAGAGGGAATTTACAGGTATTGACTAGACTTTCTACTCAATTTTTCTTTAAACTTAAAGCTTCTCTAAAAAATAATAAAGGTTTTAATTTTTAGAAAGCAATACCTAAGGTTTCATATCTTAACTAATAAAAGCATAATATTAAAATTAACTGTTTCTTTGGGATGGCCTAAGCCATGCCCACCAGCCAATCAGAGTGACTGTATGCAAATTAGCCTAGCCAAGATGGCGGAGGCCGCAACCCCGGTGTGCGGCTTCTCTGAGGCTGGGGCCTCCGCCATCTTGGGAGCCTC
The DNA here is from genome assembly GCA_004026665.1 of Murina feae. Lineage (NCBI taxonomy): Eukaryota > Metazoa > Chordata > Mammalia > Chiroptera > Vespertilionidae > Murina > Murina feae. The sequence goes on from PVJC01011104.1 coordinate 34,980, forward strand.
CATCATGGGAAGGCATCCCGTGCCCTGAGCCAGCCGATGCCTTCCCAGGCAGAAGCATTCGGGGGCAGGACTGGCCGGCTGGCCCTGGGAGGCCATCGGGTGGCCAGGGACACAGGCAGGGAGGCCTGAAACCTCCTTGCATGTGCCATGGCCACCCAATTGCTTCCCAGGCGGGTGGCCCGGAGGGTCAGTGGGAGCTGTGGCCAGGTTGAAAACTGCCCTCAGCCCCTCACCCAGGCTTGCTACACCCCCTGGGGTGAGGGTCCCTACTGGGGAGCTTGGCCAGCCTGCAAATAGATATTGGCCCCTCACCCAGCTGGCCAGGCACACCAGCAGGTGTACATCCCCAGAGGGGTTCCAGACTGTGAGAGGGCACAGGCTGGGCTGAGGTTCCCCCCCCTCCCCCAGTGCACAAATTTTTGTGCACCGGGCCCCTAGTGTGTAAATTGCATGAGTTTTAGTGCCTGGGTTAGGGACACTGGAAGCGGGAGGTGGCTGACTTAGCCCTGCCATCCTTTAACCACACAGCTGACTGGGGTCTGAGGCGGACCTTGACCCAGTTCTTAACTCTCACACATGAGAACTTGTACTAAACATCCTAACACTAAATCATTTTTAAATATGTTTTTATTTATTTCAGGGAAAGGAAGAGAGAGAGAGAGAGAGAGAGAGAGAGAGAGAGAGAGAGAGAGAGAAACCTCAATGATGAGAAAGAATCATTGATAGCCTGCATTCTGCATGCCAAACCCCCAACCCGGGCAAGTGTCCTGACCAGGAATCAAACTGTGACCTCCTGGTTTATGGGTCCACACTCACACACTGAGGCACACTGGCCAGGCCCATCCTAGCACTAAACAGAGAAGCCTGAGGTCAGGTCATGTGAACTGTGTTCCAAGAGTCCTTTCCAGTCCATCAGCCTGTGGGGAAGACTCTGCCCAATATCTCTCAGCATCTTCTAATCCCTGGTGGCTGATCTGAATCCCACCTCTTCTTGCTCCATCCTTAGTGGGACTAAGTGTCCTTGGGGACATCACCAAGGATTCTTCCACATCAAAGCGCAACCAGCGGTCAGGGATTGAAAGGAAGACCTCCCGGCAGAAGTCACTCCAGGGATGCACTGCCGCCGCCGGCTGGCAGACACCACGTCACGTGCAGGCACAAGCGATAAAAGGCTCATCATGTCACTAACACCCTCCTTATTCACGCTGTACTTTTCCACACGTTTCATTTCCTATCATGGCTGGCTGCCTGAAGCATTCATGTGAAAACGGCAGATTTTTGCCCGTGTGTGTTATTCCCTGTCTCCTCCCCATAATGCACTTTATTGAATTCTCAGAAATGTCATAAACACTTGGTATGTTCAAGAGAGAGAAACAAAGAAAAAAGAAATAAAAGAGCCAGTGATACAGTCATGGGAAGGAGCCAGGGCCTGTCATTTGCGGGGAACAATGAAGTCAAAGGTGTTATAACTTGTGGGAAGGGTCCTTGGAGATGATCTCATTTAACAGACCGGGAAACTGAGGCCCAGAGGAGTGAATTCTCCCACGGTCTGTGTGCAGAGGAGGGTGCCTGGAGGATGTTCTTTATGAAGTGTCTTTCTCATCCAGCCCGTAAAGCATGGAGACGTCTGAACGGGGCCTAAGCATAAGGGATTGAGTGCAATGGGTCATGACAATCGATCACTAGTATGTTTTTCCATCAGGGTCTTTGTGAGTTCTTCTCCCAGACCCACAGGGCAGAGAGCCCATGACCTGGGAGGACGAGAAGCAGAACGTGACGGAAGAAGACAGAAAACCAACCACATGCCCTGCACAGGGCTAGAAACTTCACCTCTGCTCTTCTGAGTTCCCAGAATCATCTCATAAAAATCTCTCTAGATACCAAGCAGGCTACCCATGGAAAGAATGAAACAGCCAGTTCTCTGCTAGGTTCTGTCTGAACACAGAAACACTTTAACTCCTTTAAATCTCACAAGAACCTTGTGAGATTGGTGTGGTTCTAAAAGAGAGGCCGTACAAAGGGAGGCACCCAACGGCTCTGGGGATGCTCCTGAGATTCACAGCCAGTCAGCGTGCGGCTGGACTTCCCTCCAGAAGTCTTGTCCTGGTACTGAGTCCCCACCTACCTCCCTGTCGTTTGAACTGTCCTCTCAGCTTAATCTAATCAGTGGCATGACTCCTTTTGACTGATGGGGCCCCGATGAGTTCTTTTTAAGGGTTTTTCATATATCATCTGATTTAATCCTCACAGCAGTCCTGCAAAGTGGGAAGAGCAAAGGTACTCATTCCCACTTAACAATGTAAGAAAAACCAAGTGGTTAGTCCCTGGCTACACAGCTAACAGGTGGCTGAACACAGGGGAATGCCAGGTTGCTTTGCTTCCTGGCAGTTTATCCTAACCCACGCTGTCCCCTGTCTCCACGGAGCCAAAATATCACCTCCCAGGAGAAAACCCTAGTCTACCCACAATTCTACTGGACTCCACATGCTCTTAAAGTTGGTTGGGGGAGCGGAGGGTTTTGTAACAAACACCCACCCACCTCCAACTTCATGCTGATTTTCTCAGAGCAGCTCAGGAATGCCCGCAGCACCTCCCAGACAACTGCATGGGCACTGCAGCTGGACGACGACTCAGGAGGCCAGAGCCTGAGTGACTGCAGCTGGATGGGGGCTTCTGGAGGCCAGGGCCTGGGTGACCGCAGCTGGAGGGGGCTTCTGGAGGCCAGGGCCTGCGTGACCACAGCTGGACAGGGGCTTCTGGAGGCCAGGGCCTGGGAGATCCCGCTGGGGCTGATTTGAGGTAGCAACTCAAGCTCTCTCCCAGCCTCCTTTTCTTTCTCTCCTTTCATCTTCCCAAGACTTGTCTCCTCTCTCTCTTTCCTAATAGCCACACAGCTTTGAACAACCCCCGTCAGCACAACGTGTTAGTAATTGTGCAATGAGGGTGGCATTTAGATTCAACGTCCTGGAAGAAACCGCATGGGTTTGAATATGCCAGGACACTAAATTTAACCAACCCCGTGGGCCCCGGGGAGTTGGGAGGAAGAGGGGGGTAGATCTTATCCTGGGACTGGCCCTGTCAGACGCAGGGGCCGGACCATCTCAGCCCACCTTTCCTGCTGGCAGGAGGGGGCAGGCGAAGCTTCAATCAGCCCACATTCACCTCTCCCCATCGTCAGGGACTGGCTCTGAAAGGCCCTAATCATTTCCTTTATTATCTGGCTTAACCTGCAGCAGAGCAGTGTCAACGCCGCACCTCCCTCCACACAGGGCCCTGAGGTGTGTTGATATATGTATGTAGAGACCTGTGAATACACACCATCCTCTCTCTCTCTCTCTCTCTCTCTCTCTCTCTCTCTCTCTCTCTCTCTCACACACACACACACACACACACACACACACACACACACACCCTGATGAAGAAGGAAGCGGTGAAAGGAGGGATGCCGAAGAGGACCTCCCTGCCCAGTCTCATGCCTTCCCCATGGAAAGGGGGTGAGGAAGAAACCCTGCTGCTCATCCCCCAATTCCAAAGCAGGTCCTTCTAGGAGGACCTTCCTAAGACCCACCCTGATAACAGGCCCAGTGTGCCCTGTACTAATCTGGAGAGTGTGTGTGTCATAATCATTTTAGAATTCTGAATCCCCAGGAGTCTCCTCATTGCCTCAGTTTCTCATTTTGGCAGAGGGATCTGAAGAGAAGGCAGGGTATCTTGAGCTGTATCTCCTCCCTCTGTTCAACAGTCTATTGGAACTTAAGCAGGCCTCTGAAAATAGACGTTAGATCCGCCAATAAGATTTCAGAAAGTAAATAACTGATTTACAAAAATGTCTCTTTTGAGTGGAAACACTTAAGTCATTATAAAATGTCATGCCCTGGGCTATGTTGCTGCTTAATAAGATGCAAAGCAAAAACCAGATGTAGCAAAGTAATAGAAATTATTGTGTTAGCAGCTGGAACCAGGATGCCTCTTAGAGAGGAACAGTTTTTGCTTAGGACAATACTTCTAGAAAGATGTGCTATGTATGATGGTTTGTACCAACAGCCCCCAGATTCATGGGCTGAGTTGTGGCCACACCTTCCCGTGGCACCGCCCTCACTGACTCTGGGCGGGGCCTTGCATCTGAGAGGACAGCAGACACGATTCAAGCAGAGGCCTGAAGAAATGTTCACACGTTTTCACTCCCTCTTATCTTGCCACCACCGTGAAAATATGCCTGAGCTGACTTGCTGGGGCATTGAAGAGACACATAGAAGAGGTTGAGTCATCTTAGCCAAGGTCATGCCAGACTAGCCATCCCAGGATGACCCACCAGCTGATGACTTATGTATGAACAAACCCAACCAAGACCAGCAAGACCATCCACAGACTCATCAGAAATAATAAACAGTTGTTGTTTAAGCCATAGGATGGTTTGTTCCAAGGCAATAGAAGGTAAGTCCCAGAAGGCACTGGTTCACAAGGACCGAAAGGCATCTTAAACTGCAAGGTATAGAGTTGAGGATAAGGGAAGAGCAAAGTGGAGAAGAGAGCAGGAAGAAACAGGAGAAGGCCAAGTGAAATGGCAGCGGTACTGAATATTCATGACACCTAATATTCCACTTCAAATTGTTTATGTGGCTTCAGTATAGCCATTCTTTATTCAGTGAAGTCTGCCTCATACATGAGGGTTTTGGAGCGTGAGTGAATGAGTGTGCATTGTGTACAAATCACAGAAAGAGAGTGAGCTCATGTCTGAGTCAATGCAGGATGGAGCAGGAATATTGAGGGGATCCGTAACCAATTTGGTGGCAGCACAAGCTCAGAATTAAAGGTGACCATGAGAGTCAGGCCTTGAGGGATTGTAGAAATCTGGGGGAAAGCTTTGGGATCCCCCTAAAGATGGAACGAGAGTTTATGTCACTCTTCTCTAGATTTTAAAGGACAGCTGACTTCCAGGCTACACACCCAATGCTTGTTCCTCTTCATGTGAGCCCCAGCCAGGAGGGATCCAAGAAGCTCCTAGGCCTGAGGTCCCACTTGCTTTGGCTCATCCTCACAAATCAATGCAACACACACACACACACACACACACACACACACCCCTCCTGGACTTTCTGGAAGACTCACAACCAAAAGGAAATTTATCATGAAACACATGAAGCTTGAGCTTCAGGGCTCCTCACTTTGATCCTCTTCTAAAGTCTGGTATCTGAATTTATAGGCACAATTTATATTCTTTTCCTTAAAAGATCATACAAGCTTCCAGCTTCCCAAAGCTTGGATCTGCCCCACCCCACCCCCACCACCCCTGCTAAGAGTTCCAACAGAACATTTGACTCCCAAACCAAATTATTCTCACTTTGAGCCACACCCAGGCTCTGTGTTGCCATGGGGGGCTCCGGTCAGAAGTGGCAGCCCCCCAGGTTCAGCCACCAAGAGCAGGACCCCCAGACTCCCACACACATCTGCCAACAATAGAGTCCATCTCCCTTGCTTCCCACACTGAAGACCTTTTAAAGATCCTAATCACAGGTAGGTGGAAACAGACAGGGACCTAGAACTTTCTCAGGAAAGAGATCAGAAATCTGTGAGTCCCTTTTCCTTGCTCCTTCCCTTGTCCATGCTGCTCTTCCCTCCCTTCTCTCTTTCTTGTCACCATGATAGACATTCTCCCTGGATCACCGCATCCACTCACATGGCTTCAAGCAGACCTGACTACCTAACAGACACTTAAATCTAACAGAACACAAAGGTGTCACCCCTTCAGACACACCTGGACGTTCTCCTGCATCCCTCTCTCTGAGGGCTGCCCAGCTCGGCACCTCGGCACTTGACACTCGGGCGGAGACCATGCAGATACACACTTCTTTGTCTATGCCCACCCACATTCAACCAGCTTCAGGGTTTTCTGTTACATTGGAAGCAGACTCTGGCACAGCCCTGCACCACCTTCCCTGTGACCACCTGCGTTTGGGCCTGCAACATCTCCAGGTGCCCTGACTCCAGTCTCATCCCCCTCTGACCCATTCTCCATGCTAAGCCAGGATGGTAGTTCTAAATCAGAAATGTTACTTTGATCCTCCCATAAATAAAACTCTTCAGGGGTTCTCATCTCCTTTATTAGGCAGCAGAGGTCTCCCCCTTGGCACCGCCACCACTGCAGCAGCGGCTTTTGTCTACAGCCTCCACTGCCTCTGCTGCCCTCACATCCCCACAGGCACCCACCTTCCACAGCTGCCTGTTTCCTGTCTTCTTGCTATTTTCTCATCTTGAGATGCCCTGTCCCCACCTCTGTTTCTATTCCATTCATCTAGCAAGCACTTTCCCATCTTTCAAGGCCTACCTCAGCCTGGCCCCTCTGTGAAGCCCTTCCTGATGCTCACCACACCCTGCCCCAGGTGGGCTGGCCACACCCTCCTTTGGGCTCTGGCTTCATTTTGTACCATTGCTATTATTGTATCTAGTATAAATTATTACACACATCATCAGGGGTCTTCCGTGATTAAAATCAGCTTGATTCAAATTCACTTTTTATTGAATTTATTGGGGTGACATTAACCATACAGGTCTCAAGTGTACAACTCAACAAAACTTCACCTACACACTGAATCATGCACCCATAGCCCCAAGCAAAATCTCTTTCCATCCCCATCCCCACCCCCACCGCTTTGTCTACCTCCACCTACCCCTACCCCTTTACCCTCTGGTTATCACCACATTGTTATATATCTACTAGGGGCCCGGTGCACAAAAATGTGTGCATTCAGAAGGTCCTTCAGCCCGACCTGTGCCCTCTCACAGTTTGGGACCCCTCTGGATGTCCACCTGTTGGTGTGCCTGGTCAGCCTGGATGAGGGGCTGATGGCTGTTTGCAGGCTGGCCAAGCTCCCCAGTGGAGTCCCACACCCCATTGGGGTGTGGCCAGCATGAGTGATGGACTGAGGGCTGTTTTCAGGCTTTCAAGCTGCCCACAGCTCCCATTGACCCAATGTCCCAGCAAGGCTGGCGGAAAACAGGTTTCAGGGGTTTGTTTATCTTCTACAATTGATACACTGTTCCTTTAAGCTGATGCGTAGGCAGGTAACGAAGCCTCCTGTCTGGTTCAGCTCATGGCTTCTAAAATTGAAAGAATGTTGCCTTAGTAGACTCTAGGCAGGCAGTTTCCTCCATCACTCCGAGG